>JBBMOC010000051.1:1199281-1302930 GCA_037975185.1 Centropyge bicolor | reverse complement strand
TTTTGTGAATATGTATTTTTGTGTTGTATTTGTGGGAAGAAAAAAAATCGGCACATACAAGAAATTATTTTACAAGTACACAACTCATAGAGTGTGGGAATACAAATTTGCTGATACACATACAAATTCAATGTTACAGGTGCTCAAACATTTTGCACCTGAAATACCTTCATAAATATCAATCACGAATTGGTATGTTTGTGACTCGACACTTCGTACAGTTTTGGAGTGCATTTCGCCAAAAACTAAAACACAGTCGGAGATTTACTCTTGTCTCTTATTCAATTCAATTTTTGTTTTCTTGGCTTCCTTCATCAACGTCCTCTTCAGTCTCTTCCCCCTGTGTCATGATGTTCGTGTTGAAAATACTGAGCTAGTGTCGTCTTATAACTCGCTAAAGACCCGGAGTTAAAGAGGAGCCGTTTTCCCTATTACGAGTCAGTGTAACTGTCTGGTTGAGCTGATTTTCTTTGACCTTTGGACAGGTCCGTCCTCACTGTGTCCCCCTCCCGCTTGTCTTCATACTCAGCTAACTTCTGTCTTTTTAAGCATATGTAATCCCTAAATGTCAAACGATTCCTTTAAACCACAAACAAGATTTTTAGCCAATTTAAAGTTGCTTTTCAGTAAACAGCCAGAAGAGTGGGAATGCTCAAAAGGTTGGTCGACTTATACCAAAGTGTCCAATATGACATCACAGTTGAAGACTTTACTTTAAGACTTGAGCTGAAACATAAATAAAATAAAAATGAGAGATGTGCAATATGAAACTATGTTTGCTGTTTCCATCACACTGAGCTACTCCGTCAAGAATCGAAATGTGAAACGCACAAACAAAAATGATGTTTCTCAGGAGCTGCATGGATCAGGTACAAACTATATTATTGTTTACACGAGTACAGTATGAGTCGACCTTCACTGGGTGTCTATAACACGATGTTAAAAAGTACCATAAGCGTTAGAGTGCCTACGTCAAGCCTGAGCAGCCCGGTGAACATTATTAATCCAGCCAATCAAAACAGTCTTCCACACTCTTTCACGTCACTTTTTGAAGCGTAGAAAGCATAAATAAATAAAGTTTTCAAAAATTTACTACCCTGCTTCACACCTTCATGTGTATCTGCAATAATGCTGTCCTTTGGCTCTAACCTTAATATTTGATTCTCTTGTGGTATCTGGCTAGAGATGCCAACGCTGGCACGTCTTCCAGTAAAGTCCTGACTTCCCCGTCAGGCAAACTTCGAAAAGGAAATTCACCGTTGTATTTTTTTCCTATTGTACATCTAGCACTTTACAAAATACAACAAAATATATTCCTAAAATGTTTCCCCGTGTTGCTGGCAGCCGGCTCTCCTTTGGAAGCCTTCAGCCGTCGTTCACCCATGCCCACTTCTTTCTGCTTTGAAAGCTCTGCATCTGCCAGACCATCAGAGGAAGCGTGCCGAGGAGGCCTCTCTTCTCCGAGATCCCTCGCTGCTTTGATGCCTCATTAAACCTGCGGCCAATAAGACACAAAGCGAGGTGGAGAGATTACTGATGCAAGAGTTTATAGCTGGATGAGGCCCTTCGGGGTACGAGAGGAAAGTCAGACTCTTGGTCTGGAGAAGAACTTTCACACACAAGTTTGTAGCCGTATCTCACAGTCGACGTCTGTGGCGGCGGCGGCGTGTTTCTTCTTTTCGTGATGACAAATGCGTGACCTTTACGTTTGTTTTTATTGAGCCGAATCACGACTCCATTGAAATATATTACAACAAGCTCGGTCAATCCGAAGGGAATGAAAGTTTGCACCGGTAAAATATTTGCTTGATTAAAAAAAAAAACTTTCCCTCAAAGCCTCTAATTTGAATGTGCATGCATTCATTAAGATTCTGTAAAGGCTAATTTGTGTTTGTCTTGTATGAACAAGGTTGCGAGCGCACTTATTTAGAATTAGTTATGAGCAGTGTTAGAAGATCTCCGCTACATATTTCATTCTTTATGCACCTTAATCAGCTGTTCTGCTACATCTCACATTTCATTCACTGTGGTTTTACTGTGCAGCAGAAATGTACATTTTGCTTGATTATAGAGTGCAATAAAATCAGCAGAGGAAGAGATGAGAGGTGCGGAGGATGTCTGGGTGTTACTGTAGATAATCTTGGGGATATGATTGTGGATGTGCTTTTAGCCAATGCGTACCCTCTGCCTCAACCTTGCCCGGAGCTAGTGTAGAGTTAGGGCAGCATGCCTGAGGCCTGGCCATGTCTGAGTGATTAGATAAAGCAGGAGAGGCCAAGCGGTGGGAGCCATAGCCAAGTTTATGCTACACTGACCGCTCCGACAGCGGCAGGAGGCTGTCACCACTTTTATTCATTCACAACACCTTTAAAGGAAATAAACACTGCGAACGGTCCATTCGTGTAAACCTTTTTCAGCGCTGATTAATTCTCCCCAAACAAAACATTTTTGCTCATTTGTGGCTCTTGTCATGCCTCAACCATGAGCTATGACAGCACAGCTGGCTTGGGGACACTGTGAAATATTTCATGCTGCGTAAGTGCAGCTTTTTCTCTACCCTGCTTTATGGTAATGAGATTCACTGAGGTGTCAAATACTGCTCTGGGCGTATTCCCATCTCCCAGTTCGGGTCAGAAGAGACCAATGCTTCGGCGGTTGCAGATGTAGCCATATCATGTCTGACATGACAGTGAGGTTTGAAAACGCTGCGGCAAAAAACAGCGTGGCCTTTTCCTCCACAAACACGGCGTCCTTTAAAAACCTGAATCTGAAAATGGCCTCTAATTTAAATGAGAAATATTTTCATATGCACATGAATCCATTACAACCATGTTATCTATCCATCCATTAAATCAAACCCCCAGGTGCTGAAATGCATTTGGGAAAAATGTGAAAATCGGTGAAACAACAACAACAGTATGTGGTTCTCTTGCTCATTTCATTTTCCTGAGAGCTGACTATCAAGCAGAGACCAAATGTTTTTTATGCGATTCACACTGCAGCAAACCACCTCAGAGTTGTCCACAGTGGAAGCTCAGGGATGAGGCAGCACTCACAGGATCCATCTCTTCCACATCAGATCAGTCTAAGTTCAGATCTACACACGACTACAGGAAATGTTACAACACTGAGGATGTGTCTAAACCCAGATGTATGCAAAATCCTCTATCATGTGCTGCTACAAATAGTCAAGATTTTCCTTGGAGAAAAGAAGCTTATGGGAAAAGTAAAAATGAAGAATACAGTATAAGCTTTTTCCCCCCATTTTCCTTTTGCTTTTTTCCTACAAAGACTGGTGAAAAATGTGTAACAAGGTGAACAATCCTGGAAAAACGTGCACAGATATGAATCACGGCACGTGTAAATGCACAATATGATGACAATTTTGAGCAACAACATTCGTTACGCAGATGCACAGCCATTTCCCGCCTAATTGACAAGTTATAATGATAGAAAGTTATTTCTCTGAATTCCAGCCAAAGTGCTTCCACGCTCCGATGCCCACAGGAAAAGCACCATCTGTACGGCATTCCATAAACATTTTGCCATTTTCGGATTTAAAAAAACGCGTTTCCGATGAGCAGGTTTTGTTTCATTATCTGCCTTAATGAGTCAAAGGTTTTCTCCCACAGCTTTATTGACATGTTTCTTGCGGGCTGTTGGTATTTTGTAGTGGGATATATATAATTTACAATAACGCTGTGAGGCCTTTCTGTGAGCGTGATTGATGGCTTTGTGAGTGTTTTACATCTGGTTATGGAGTGGAGGTCTTTTCTCATATAGTGAAAGAAATTCTCCTTATAGGAACCCAGGCCTCTGCAATCCCGGCTCTTTTATTTTGCAAATGCTTCTTTTTGGATTACGTTTCTCCAAGGTGGCTACATTCTTTTTAATCCCCTTACCTTGCTCCCTGGCAGATGTTTGCTTAATTCTGGCTTGCACGGTAGTAATTTATTTCTTGTAGGAGCCTCAATAGCGCAGAGCAGGTAAACAACAACCGCCTCTTAGTGAAACGGTAAACATGAGCTGATGAAGGGTCTAAAGGTGGATCGGGGCTCTGACTGCGACACACAGCTCTGTATCCCTTACTCGACTGTATGTGCGGCCATGTTTGTCGTCGCCACCGTGCCCTCTCAGCCCCCCATGGGAAGCCCAGGATGGACAGTGCTCCCTCTACTTCACAGATGGAGTTTGCAATTGGATACCCCCAGTGAATAATCTTCTCATTACTTATCATGATGAACTGTGGCATGCAAATATCAATAAGGGACTGTGGTGAAGCAATCCAATTAAGGCCCAAAACCAGGAGTCTCATTAGTGCTGAGTCTCTGATAATGCAAATGACACCCTGCGTGTAATCAACCTTGAATATAAATGGCCCCGGCAAATCCACCACTACAGGTGATTCTGTCTACCTGGATGTGATTAAAGACTTGAGTCAACGCTGCTCTGTTTGAGATTTTACAATAAGAATTAGCATTTTCTCCCCTTTGTGTGGATACAGTGGCCAGAAAACGAAGCCTTAGAGGAAAAATGTGGGAAAATTCTGAGCTTCTGAGTTGCTTATACATTTCATTAAACTTCTAGCTACAGACGGTTCTTAGTTGTTCAATGGCGATGTTTTTAAATTTCTACCTTTCTTGCAATATCTGCACATGGCAACTACACAATGCAGCTGAATACTTTTTCCACTGTCATACTGGTTTGTAGCCTATAATCGCTCCTCAGCATCTGCGACATCTGTTTCTTCTTCTGTGATGACAAATGTGTGACCTTTCCCTTTGTTTTTATTGAGCTGAATTATAACTGGTATGAAATATATTACAACAAGATTGGCCAATTTAATGGGAATGAAAGTTTGCACAGGTAAAATATTAGGTTGACGAAAGCCTCCTGAGTATTACTACTGAAATTTCCCTCAAAGCATCTAATTTGAATGTACATGCAGTTAGATTCTGTAAAGGCAAATTTGTGCTGTTATTTGTCTCGTATGAACACGGTTGTGAGCAGAATTATTTAGAATTAGTTATGAGCAGATCCTCAATACATGTTTCATTCATTATGCTCTTTAATCAGCTGTTCGGCTCGATATCTCGTATTTCAATCACTGAGGTTTTCCCGTGAAACAGAAATGTCCATTTCACCTGAATATCAAACTAACCAAGATGATTTTAAGCACATTTTCCTCATAATGCAATGTAACTGAATATCTTTTCTAGTGGTCAAAGAATGATTTAAAATTATTAAGTACATAAATTTATTGACATCTAAATCACATTTTTGTCACGTCTTCCCAGCTGAATATAACATTAATTCCTTATATGATTCCAATAACAAAATTAATCAATTAAAAAATTGATATAAGGATTAGCTTGTTAATATATAATATAATAATGTTAAAATTGACACTTAAGCCTGTTATGAGTCTATGAACCTTGTAGTAACCTTCGATCAACTTTCACACCAATCTCACTTATTTGTGTATCAGATCTTCAAACAGCAACCACAAACCAAAAAAAAAACTAGGACTGATGTTACTGTGTACAACAGCAGATAAAAAGAGTTCAAATCTTTAAGGGTCTACGTAACACATACAAACTAAACATGATCTCTGAACTAAAGCAGAGACGACTGAGACAACTGGGACACGTGCTTCGGACAGAGCCAGACTGGCTCCCGAAACTTGTTCTGAGACGGACTCCTCCAGGCAAAAGAAAACCTGGAAGACCAAACTGACCTGGCACAGAACTGTGATGGACGAGCGGGCCAAATGAGCCTGGCCTCGGGGAGGTTGGGGAAAGATGGAGGGAGCTCATTTCGGCCTTATGATTCACAGGGGACAAAGAGGATTAAGTAAATAAGCAGTGAGGTTAGGCAAACACTGCTGGGCTACATCCTCCATTTAACCAAATGGCCTTCTTTTAAGTGCAACAGGGTTAACACCTGCTCGCTTTGAGGGTCAGTGAATGGCTTTGTAATAACAGCAAACGCCTCACATGTAAAGCAGAGCCTCTCGTGAGAAGACAAGGGGTTTAATGTCTCCCCAGTCTTCATCGGCTTTGAAATTGTTAATGACGTCTTTATATTGAGCTGTAATGCAGTGGAGAGGATGGGTCAGCTCCAGCAGTCCATCACCAGAGAGAAGGGAGAGAGACATGATGCAACAAAAATGCAACCTGACAGAGAAATCCCTCTGAGGTGTTAAAGGCTGCTGCTGCTCCCTGTGGTCATTTCACACCAGCTGAGGCGGCCTACAGGCTGCGGGTACATACACAGACATGATGGTCTGTTTCTGCACTGTTAAAATGGGTAACGTGCTATATGAGGATGGTTTGCAATAATAAAAAAAAATCATTCATTAATTTTATCAGTTTACTTTATTCAGTGAGGTGTACTACGGAGCCCCATAGCAGGGGGAGCATTTTTGAAGGGTAAAAAAAAAAAAAAAAAAAAAAAAAAAAAGATACATTTCTGCGAGATTTCGCAAAGTGGAGTGGGGAAAAAAGACGAACTTTTTAAAAAAGACACAACAACAGTGTCTGTTGTGTTCTGACCACAGATGACCCGGAAAAACATGCTCTTAATATAAATATAAGTTTTGCGAGATCTCGCAATATCTTTGCGCAATATCTTTGGGAGATCTCGCAAAAATTGATCTTTTTTTTTTTTTTTAACCCATCCAAAGAATTTTCCCCATGTTCCTTAAGGGCTCCGTAGTTTACAGATGGTAGGTGGATTTTCCAAGCAGGTTGCAGATTCATATTTGACCTACACACAGGCGAGTGTTCTCAAGAAAAGGGAAATGCAATCTCCCAAAAAACTTTCTCTTTTCATGTGTAAATGTGTTCATACCTTTCATCTATACTATGGGAAGTGCTGAGCTTTGCATAAAGGCGACGACAGTGCCTGTATTGAAAGTTCAAACATCCGCCTACCGACACGTCTAAAGCTCAATAATTAACTTGTTGCATCAGTTTGTGGTTTTACAGACGGTTAAGTTCTTGGTGAACGACAAGTCGAGCACAGTGACTTCCTGCCAGGCATCTGGCACAGACTCCCCACAGAAGTGGTGGGCAGATGGATAAACTGTTGTTCATCAAGAGCGTAACTCCCTCCAGAACCAGAAACTGTCATTTTTACACTCGTGTTTGTGTACAGATTAAACAAACAAGATACAACATGTGAGCGAGTTTCGAGGTGTTGGTAGACGTATTTTTGAGCTTTGGAGAGAGCTGGGATGGATGTTGGCACTTTTCATGACGAGCTTCCAAAGTGTTGATTGGTTACCTTAATTCAGGCCATTGACAACGTGTGTTATTTTCCATGTTTTTCATCTCACAATAATTGCAAAGAGGTATTTTGTTCATAAGCCCTGATCATGTTGAATGTGGTGGATCTCATTTGGATCATCACAGAGAGAAAAAGTCTCAATTCATCGTCTCATGTTTTTACATTTCTTTGCTATAAGATCTTTAGAAAGCTGCCTCCGGCCATTGTGCTGCCACAGGTCGGCCCCATCAGAACAGACGACATCTCTTGAATCTCTTCTGATGGATCCTCTTCTTAACTCCACTTCCTTCTCCCCAAAGCACTCAGGCAAGATGACTTTGCAGCAGTTTGAGCCAAAATCCAACTTTTCAAACAAGTTGTCCAGTGTGGCAGTGCAGGATTGCGTAAGGCGAAGCTGTCTAAGATTTGGAAGAGTAGAATCAGAGAGTCAACAGCCAATAGGAGCTCAGCCCGAGTTGGAGAAAAAGACGATGGGAAAAAAAAAGTCATTTTTAACAGCTTTCCACACAGATTTCATATCTGCAGAAGTTGCCAAATCCAGCAGCTCCATTTTTGATTTTACAGTTTTATTCAGAAGCAGAAACAGGTTTACCAGTGGCAGAGGTACATTTGATATGTCTCTGGCCTGTTATCTTCTGAATTCACGCCTCTGCTGCTCTGCCTGAGTTTGTGTCTCGGTGTATATCTGTAATAAAACACAAGTTTGAGAGACCACGGCTGTGTGAGAAATAACATAGCTGTAATAGTGCTCCATGTGTTGCACCATTACGGCAATTTTCAAAGCACTTCGGATTGGTAGCACTTCAGATTATAACCACCTTCCTCCATAAGTGCAGAACCACCATCTGCTTAGACAGACTTTAGCAAAGACATGATGCATCTTCACACGCACACCTTCTTGTTACATGCACATCAAATGCTTACTGATGAGATTGACTGAAAATTACACGTTGAGACCATTTGCAATCGCAATCAGCATAAATGTGCTGAATGTTTAATTTTAGGAAAAAGTGGACCGCTGTTGTGAGTATAATGGACTGAAATCACATGTGGTCCGGCCCTGATGTCGTCAAGCTAATGTTCAAGTTTTTTAAAGTCAGTCAGCTCACAGTGTGACAAATGGAAAAAAAAAAACTCCAGCAAAGTGTTAATGTAATATCTTTTCAGTGCAATAACATAGAAATTTCTGTGCAATAGCATTTATAGCATCTTTATTCTCATATGAATAATAGTATGTCTATTACTTACGGATGCTAAAGACAAGGAAAACATGTAACATAGTGTAAATACTTTACCTCACTTGTCACTTTATTGTCCTATGCCACTTATTATTTATTGTTTTGTTTTTTTTTTATTACTGCCTTATTTTTTAATTAGCCACTTACTGGTATTTATTTTTGAGTGACTGTTTACTGTTTGTTACTGCTGTGACAAGTAAATTTCCCCTAAGGGGGCTCAATAAAAGTTATCTTATCTTATCTTATCTTAATGTTTTACAGCAAACAGAGAAAATAAGTTTCACACTGAAATAGCACGATAGACAGAAAGTGTATTTTATCCTGATCTTCAGAGGTTCATGAGAATATCTGTCTTCTCTAATACACTCTCATGTCATCCAGCAGCTTGATTGAAAAGGCTGTCGGTGTCAGCGCGTAACCAGATTACTAAATTATTCTTTATACTAAAACTGGATGTTCTGTGAAGTGCTCCAGCTGTGAACCTTTCAATGCATGTTAGAAGTAAAGTGAAGCTCATTAGCAGGATGTGTTCTGAGGAAGAGGGATCTGAAGTGTCATCGTCCTATATACCGTAGGCGTTAACCTCAATTAACTTCATGTTTGATGCAACCTGTGATTCTAGCATGGCACATAATGCCGTTTCAATGATAATGACTACCACTTGAAATTCTTGGTAATTTTTTTTGAATAATACGCCCTTAATTTCACACAGAGGTAGACAAAAAAAGCAAGCTTTTTTTTCTTTTTTTTTTCTTCAACGCAGTGACTGTGGATTTTGCCCATTGAAATGACAGTTGAGATAATTAAGCTGCCTGAGTTGCTTGAAAGCTCTTGTCTCTTTTTTAGTGTTTCCAGCCACTAAGAGAATCTCGTAAAAAGGGGTCTTAAATGAGCACTTGATGGCTACCAGAGACGCTTCAGAAAGGAGATTTTAAGAGTAACAGCCGGTCCTGAGTCTGCTCACTCCAACGGGAGGAGTGAGCGTGAGCACAGATTAAGACAGATTCTTTCACCCCATAGTCACCCGAGTACATATTGGACCCATTTTTCACGAGCCACATATCTTCTGAACGCTGAAACGTTTTTACCGACGAATAAATCAGAAGAAAATTAACTTTGTTTCGAGACCTGCTTCTGTCTCACGCTCGCACAAGATCTGGCAACATGGATATCGAAGATGCTTTATAACAACATTAGGCTAGCAGATAAAAAGCAGCTGCGAAATAAGGAGCAAACATTAAATCTGCTTTCATCCGTCCCCAAGATGTTGACATTTCCAGCGCTATGCTAATTCTCAGGTATACAGCTTGTGCTCAGGTCTCTCAGTCGTGGTACAACATACATGACACACCGAACATATAACAATGAAGGATACAGTAAACAGTTGCAGTATTGTATTGTATAGTGAGGTAGTATGTATGAAGTAGCTTTAAGTATACTGGATGGGAGACAGTAAGTAAACCTAAGGTGACAGAATGTAGTGTTGTAGTCAAGATATCGATCAGTAAAGTGTCAGTGGAGTTATGATGGATAAATAAAGCAATAATAGTTTAATATTCTAAAATAATGTACAATGCAACGAATAAAGTTTTTTAAAGTCAGTCAGCTCACAGTGTGACAAATGGGAAAAAAAAAAAGTCCAGCAAAGTGTTAATGTAATATCTTTTCAGTGCAATAACATAGAAATTTCTCTGCAATAGCATTTATAGCATCTTTATTCTCATATGAATAATAGTATGTCTATTACTTATGGATTCCAAAGACAAGGAAAACATGTAACATAGTGTAAATACTTTACCTCACTTGTCACTTTATTGTCCTATGCCACTTATTGTTTCTTGTTTTTGTTTTTTTTATTACTGCCTTATTTTTTAATTAGCCACTTACTGGTATTTATTTTTGAGTGACTGTTTACTGTTTGTTACTGCTGTGACAAGTAAATTTCCCCTAAGGGGGCACATAATGCGTCTCGGACCATAAAAACATACCCTTAGCAATTGAAATCACATTGATATCATTTTTAGTTTAATAGTTAGACCCGAAAATCCACATTTAATGGCGGATTTCTGGATCACCTCCAAAATTTAATAATTTGTTCCTTTGTCCCAGAAAGGACATTACCTGAAAATTTCATCAAAATCTGTCCATAACTTTTTGAGTTATGTTGCAAACAAACCAACGCCGGCAAAAACATAACCTCCTTGGCGGAGGTAATAATAATGATAAGAGAAGAAGAAGAATGAAGAGCCTTATCATCCCAAACCATGATGCCGTTGGCGAGTTAGTACTAAGAGTCCTGTGGTGGAGGTTGACCTTCCTCAGTCTCCTGAGAAAGTGCAGGTGCTGGTGGTCTTTTTTTTTTTTTTTTTTTTTCTCTTGTGAGATGTTGTGTGGAGGTTCCATGAGAGGTCCTCAGTGATGTGGACTCTCAAAGTTGCTGAACCTCCCCCTCAGCTGTTCCATTGACGTGGCTGCTTTTGTGATTTCGCCCTCCGACTTCAACGATCAGCTCTTTTCTCGCAGCCCTGCAGAAAGGCTCTGGGTTGCTGTCTTCAAAGCCTGCATAAAAAGCATTGAGCACGTTCAGCAGGACTGTGTCAGAGGTTGGCACGCAGCTGGTTTGCATTCTGTAGTTTGAGTTTTATTTTGTATGCCCCTGCCGCATGTGGTGCAGGTCGCTGTTCTGACTGAGGTGGTCGTCCATCTGTAGCCTGTAGTTGTTTTTGGTAGACTCTGTGGCACACCGGAGCTCTCTGCTGCCACTTCTGAATGCAGGCTCAGATGAGGGAGATCTCCCTGAGTCTTTATCTTTTTCAGTCACGACGCCATCAATACGTTTCCTAATGAAGCCAGCGACTGATGAGTCATACTCCCCTAAGTTGGTGCGAGGACCCCTGGGTGGCTGCTTCTTTGAATACGCTCCAGTCTGTACATTCAAAGCCATCCTGAAGTGCTGACTCAGCTCCCTCTGGCCATACTTTCACGGTTTTAACTGTGGCTTTGACTCGCTTTAGTAGCTGTCTGCATGCGGGCAGCAGGAACAGAGAGATGTGGTCTGATTGTCCGAGGTGGGGGATGGGGGGGGGGCGGCTTTGTAGACATCAAGTGTGTTGCTGTGTCTGTGGTCTAAAGTGGTTGTGATATTTTGGGATGAGTGGTTTTAGTTTGGCATGATTAACGTCAGCATGAATAACAAAGGCACCTTCTGGGTGAGCTGATTTTTTATTTTTTATTTTATTTATTTTTTGGGGGGGGGGCTTGCTCAGAATTGCATAGATGATATTATGCTACAATACTGATGCTGAAGCTGCATGTGCCAGGCGAAAGGTCAGTACTCTCACCAGCTGATGATGATGATGATGATGATGATGAATGCAGGACAATGAAGAAACAGTACCGTCATAAAACATGTATGATTATAACACAACTTTGTTTGACTGCTTACAAGCTTGATCATGCTTATAAATCATATGTTTTCACTTTAAACATGACAAGATTAAAGGCTTAGAGCAGGGATATTTAGCTAAAATTTAAAAAGGTCCAGTGAGAGAATAATTCTTGACACAAAGGTCCGGATGATCATAATGTCTAACTGTTTAATGATATATATATTGAAGTAGCCTTGTAGTTACCTAACTGTCAAATCAAATGAAAGTAACATAGAACTGAACTTATATGTGCGACTGCCGATGTGTATAATGTTTTCTCATTTATTAAATAAAATTTCAAAATAAGAGAAAATACATAAAATGTGGAAATTATGTATGCTCGAACAAAGTGCTTAACTTCAGAAAAATAAAGGGAGGAAAGACTTGAATTCCTTCTTTCAAATCATAACCTTCTGTTTTGGTTGTAGGTCCGGGTCCGTATGCGACAGCTTCTGGGTCCGGACCCGGACCGCGGTCCGCCTGTTGGTGACCTCTGGCTTAGAGCATAAGCACTAACTGATATTTTTAACATTATATCTTACGTAACACTACATGCACCTTTCCCAAATTCAATAAATCAGAGAAAACATTAATAAAAACTCTGACCCAGGACCAGATCCAACACAATGGATCTGCTCGTCATGAACTGAACCACAAACTGATGTAGTTAGTTAATGATGTGCATTGATTGCAGCTCAGTTTAATTCATTCCTTACATTCCTCTGGACACCACCTTTTCAAGTCTTTAAATGTCTCTCTTTTCCGTTTAGGGGTTTAGTGAATGGTGAATTCAGTGATTTAGTGCACTGGACATAAGAATATTTATTTACATATTGTCACAGATTTTTCACTTTGTGGTAGAAATAATTTTCTCCTCCTCCTACTCCTCCCTTCTTATATGTCCTCTTTCACATAACGCTCAGTACACACAGTGTGAATCCATTTATATTGTTACAACTCTTGGGTTTTGTGTGAAAGCGCAGTCGTTGTAATCTGACTTAAGTTATAGGCTGGAACCTGTAGAGGTGGCCATTTTTCACAGAGATCCCTCTCAAGCTCAGTCGGCTTACAATCATTAATATGATAGTGGGCTGAGACTCTGAAAAGCTTTGAGCAGCCTTGAAGAAAATCCAATTATGATCTTTGATTCCTCTCCAGAAACAGATTACCTATCTCACTAATGACATTTTCCTTCCCATTCATGCCCTCTTTAAATGAGACGATTGAGAGACTGCGTGGGTGTTCCAAATGTGCCGGGATGGCGATGACTATCTATTCCTTACAGGTCTATCGGACGGACAGCACACATTACGTATAAATGCTTTTCACGAGATTCCCAGCTGCATGAGATGAACTTTATATGGATTATTCGAACCTCTTCATATATTAAGTAGGGCCAAGAGGAGACAAGGATTTTTTTTCTCTCTCTCTCTTTGCAAGGGTTTTAATTCGAATCAAATGAAGGAAGACTGACATGCAGAGAGATTTTTATTTACAATTACTGGGCCCTTCATCAGCCGTAGCAGACGAGGCAAGCTCTGTCAGTTCATGTATTTATCTGTAGATGCAATAATTTAAAAAGGATGGCTCAAAATATCTTTAATATTATGGCACTATTGCAACAAACTTTTTCACAATGTCAGCTTGTTTTAACCATTGCCACTGTGTTCTTAGTCATTACAATTGACTTTTTTTTTTTTTTTTTTTACCTTGAATAAAAATTTTTTTACTGATGAATAATTCATGACCATGCAGCTTACTACAGCTATTAAGAATTTCAAAACCCTGAGGCTATCGCACTGATAATTAGATCCTGGAAAGCTGTTTTTATGGTGATCATATTGGCATCAAATCCTACAGAGTTTGCAAATAATTCTGTGCTTTTTTTTTTTTTTTTTTTTTTTTTTTAATTGTGCTTTGTGGTCTTGTAGCGACAATATTTACATCAGATCAGATCACAGGTAGGACATGCTCCCTCCCCAGGTTAAAGTATTGACAAGAATGATGTGCAGGAGAATTAGATGTCAGATATTGGGGGAATTTTTTAAAAAATCCCTGCAAATACTGAACTGTCAGGATTTTTTTTTTTAAGTTTTCTTTCTGTCTTGTGGGAATTCATGTCTTGTCACATGATGTTGCTGGAGGATAGCATGTCAGTCACTGTGTAATACAGCAAAGTGTAACTACAGCACCTGCACAAATATTCCTGCCAGTGCACCTCTGATACTACCTCCAAAGCTCTGGCAATATTACGGGCACATTGGCACTCAGGTGGAGTCCTTGCTGCCAACCATTAGAGCTCCACACCTGAGGCTAAGTGAGCAGCAGTCGCACAGGCCCCACAAGAACCAGCTCAGCTTGACTGCGTTGTTGTTTTTGTTGCCCGTTTTGTCTTCACACAACATTAAATAAAGCGTTTTTTCTTATTTAAAGGCTTGATATTTGCTTATGTGCGTCACAGCATGTGAACAAAAGGCTTGGCGAATGTCTCTGCTGATTTCTTACAGTGAGTGTTTGTCGCGTTTCAACTTTTCGTTTTTAAGAGTTTTTCTTGATTCAGCATTTTTTTTTCTGGGAATGAAGTGAACACGAAGGCATGTAAGGTGGAGACAGGAGGCAGAGCCGTGGTCAGATGGGGAAGATGGACAGATCGACGAGCAGAGGGCACGGTTGACTCCTCTTTTCTTCCTTGTCTGGAATGATCAGAATCTTCATTGGAATTCGGGAACGTACGCGGCCGGGTAGTTAGCATGTCTCCAAGGTTAACATTTTTGATGCAAGACTGAGGGATTCAGAGAAGTGCTCCTTTGAAGTGTCTTGTTGGAGTCAGAAGGGAGGCTGCGAGGCTGTTGAAGACTGTCTACGATATTGACATTAAAACTCAACACATAGAATGATGCCAATTGAAATTTCATAGTGTTCCCTTCGGGAAGCTGGGGAGTTGGGCATGCCAGTGTGAGATGAATAATGAAACTTCCCTCGCTTTGCTCATTTTTTATTTAATGTGGAACTCTCCTTTGTTGCTCCCCGAAGCTCCGCGGGAGCCGCTGTGCACGTAATACAGGTGTAGAGTCAAAAGAAAAGAGTCAAGTTCTTATTTTATATATGCATGAAATTGGGCATGAAGGTTAAATGATTATGAATAGTCTTTTGTTGTGGATTTATGGATCACTGCTGCCTTTCACTATTGTCTGTCATCACATGGCGAATGTGTAAAGCAGGCTTTTGTAATGAGTTCGAGCCGCGTCTGGAATTCTCAAGGATTGACGACGATACCTGGGGGTATAATTGAGTCATACCGTTGAATACACACATATATAGATTGTGGAATGCAATTTTTCCCCCCCAACATGCTCATTCAAAACCGGGCATATGTGGTTTCCGCTCAGCTCATAAGGGATTTAATACGAGTGATTTCACCTGCACTAACTGTAGCAGGAGCTGTATTTGCCACAGTGCACTCGCTGGGTCCATCAAGGACTTTAAACTGCTAGCCAAGTTGGGATCAGACTTAGAGGGATGCATTGTGGTCACATATAAATGATATAATGGTAAGAAATAGGTGTTAATTTAAAATGTACCAAAATCTACTACTAAGCATTGATTTGGTGACGGGCAGATAAAAACCATAGACTGTATAAAATATGGACGTAGTGTCCGTGACGTCACCCATAGGTTTCTGAAGAGCAAAAATGAAGCAAATCGTAGTGCGTAGCCATCTTGGTAGCCTACCTCCGGTTACTCCAAATATGGACAAAGAGGTGGAGCGAGGGCGGAGCTGAGGCGGGTCCTATGGGCCGGCTGAATGAACGCTATTGGCTGAAAAAAGCCAAAATTGCCAAAGCCAAAGCCTAAATATCGTTGCTAGCCGCCTAACCCCACGACGATCTCTTTCCCAAACTCAGTGACTAGAATTAGCCGGGGTGACGCCCTTTAGACCGTCAGTGGCTAGTTGTCAATCAAAGTGGCGCCACTTAGATTGACAGCTATGAATTGTGTATAATGATGTATTTTGTAGATTTTAAACGAACACCTTATAAAAAAATTCGCCCCCCCCCTCCCCCCCGAGTTGTCATGGAGTAGAAAAACAGTTTATGAGACTAGAGCCATGTTTTGAACCAGGTTGTAAATATGTTTTTTTCTCTTCTAAAATCAGACATTTTAACATGGGGGTCAAATGTAATTGACTCCCTTCTGCAGCCCGCTCTAGCGGTTATTTGAGGAACTGCAGCTTTTTTGTACTTCCGCATTGGCTTCATTTTTCAGCGCCGGAGGTTGCCGCTTGATAAAAACATATAGATGTTTCGGTTAAAGCAGCAGTGGAAAAAAAGTATTGCGTCCTGCTTTACATTCATATTTGAAAAAACAGTTCTAAGTAACCCAGATGTCTCAAAAACTAGATTTCAGTCAAATACAGTCAAACTTTAAAGGAGGTGATATTTTATATTTTTCTTATTGTCAGCAAAGTCTGATATGGCTCATTCTACCGTGCCAGAGACCTCCACATACATGCACCCTGTCACCAAAAATATTGAGCAGTGCATCACATGTGTTTCAATCTGCAGTTAAAGCCTCTCCAACAAATCCTCTATTTTCTCCTGTTTGGGTAACGCTGGCTTGGGACACTGTGTGAATCGTAAATAGAAGCAGATGCAACCATTTGCAAATGTGTCAAGTGAGTACATGTTAAAAAAGGATTAGCAAATTTTTACATGTTTTACACAACTTTTTTTTTTTATGGCATGACCTGCACCAATGCACAGTTAATATCAATGTAAAACAACACCAGCTGTACTCTTTGACTGAAGCATTAAGATGTTAACAATACACTCTCGCTTTGTCATAAAAACCCTCTTCTGAGATCACGACCTGTTGCATTTGGCCCTCATGAGAGTTTCTGTGTCGATCACGGAGACATAACCTGGATCGTAGACTTGACAAAATACTGCTAAACCTCCTAAAGTGTACAAGCCCTTTGCTGCATTAGAAGCCAGGCTGCAGCTCCCGTACAAGATTGATATCCAACGGGTGATATACGATACTAATATCTATCCAGACAAAATGGCACATTCGTTGTTTTTCATTCCTCTGTGAGCAATAGTTGTTGGCTTTATGCATTCAGGCAGTGATACTGGGACTCGGCACAACAAGACTTTTTAAACATCTGTTGTTTTCCATTTGTCAGAAACACCTGCCCTACCTGCTCTCCTCTCATCCACCCTTCTCTCTCTGTCGCTACGTCGCCTCTGTTCTTTTTCGCCTGAGTCATCTGGTAGTGTTGCAAGCGCAGCCTCCAGGGACTCGGCGCACGCCTCTGAATCATAGCTCACCTTCCCGAAAGGTTAATAACGTAATGAAAAGTCAAGGGCATCTGTTTGAGCCGTGCCACAGCTGAGTGCTAGGGAAGCAAAAAAAACGGGAGAGAAAAGTGCCAGGGCGGTGTATTGGATTTTGATTTAAGTAAACAAAGGTGCTCACCTACTTCAACCTCCGGAAGGAGTGACGGTAGGAGCGGTGGAGCTCAGAGCTTGAGCCTTTGGCTTTTTTTATGAGATCATGAGGTCAAGGGGCAAGAGGGTTGTTTGTGTCTCCCATTATGATATTGTCTCTGAACTGTTTGATGGCCGGGGGAGATGGTGCGCACTGCCAAATATTAAGAAAAATAGGGTTGCAGGCCAGACCGTCAAAAGAAAAATGATTCCCTTAACCTTTTGTGATAGGAATTGAATCTTTCGCTCTGTCTGGAACAGACTTACTATACTTCTGTGCACAGCGTGACATGGTGAGTCATTTTTCATTTCACTGAAAAGAAGTGATCTCCCAAAAGAGGAACGGCGGCTCACGCATTTAAGAAAAGTTGGTTTTAATCTAATGACCTTGTTCGCGAGGTTTCCTCCGAGAGCCAGAACAATCCACCTGTGAGACTGTAGAATCAGTGAGTCATGCTAATTAGCAATTACATCCACAATCACCCATGTTAATTCACTTAGGAGGAGGTCAGTGTAATTCATTCTCATTTTCAGAAACTAGGACTGACATTAAATTAATGCACCTAAAATAAGTGGCATTTAAGAAGCACAGGCTCACACAGGCAGCCACGGGCTCAACACAGTTATCTCTGCCCTGCTTTATTCTTTCATTCAGTCACACACACACGCACAGATACACACACACACTTTGAATCTTTAGCTCTCTCAGGTTGTCTTGTCATTGAAATCTCCTCAGAGCAAAGATCCAATCTCTGTCTAACACACATGTCAACACATGGACAAATGTCTTGTGGGAGAGCTTACTTGATTTTCCACTTGTTTCATCTCCTGGCTGCACAGTTACAACCTTTGGCATTTACATCAAATGCAATCTCCAGCAAAGGACAGATTCATTCTTATGAGTTCTCTGAAAAAGTCTGATAATGCAAACTGCAGCTTCACGGACGTGTGCATATTTGCAATTGCATATTTGAGGCCAGTTCAGATATTTGGATTTTTTAAATTTTATTTTATTATTTTTTTTAACATAGATACAATTTGTTTTTAAAAAATTTTTTACCAAGGCTGCTTGTCATTTCAAGTGTCTCATATCTGGTTAAAATCCAGACTTGGCCACATATTGTGAATGCGCCTCAGTTGGCCTGATCACAAATCAGCCATCCATCTTGGTTTTTCCTTTCTGCATGCAAATCAGGGTCAGTCCAGAGTGCAGGGGTAAGGCACCTGCAGAAGAAGAACCCCAGTTCCAAAACAATTGGGACGCTGTATAAATCGTAAATGAAATAGAGAATGCAATCATTAGCATGTCTCGGTCTTTACCAACAGTTTTACAAAATGTCCCTATAATATCCTTTATACAATAATGTGTTTCACAAAGTGGTGAACCTCGCCTGTCTTTGCTTGCTTGTTCATCTGGAAAAATAGACTTTTCCATTCATTCTGGAGGACAAAATATGTGTCGACACTGTTTCAGAACTACATCCAACATGTCTCCGGCATTTCTGTGCTGATATATTGTCCCGACTGATTTATCGGTGTAGCTCTAATGCAAACACAATGCAAATTTAACAGGGGCATTGTTTACTATATAAAACCCATTTAGCATTAAACATAGCAATTTAAGAGGAAAACAGTCCCAACTTTCAGTTTATGTGTTTTTTGTTAGAGCTAAAGATACATCTACATACCACATCTGATATGCATATAATGTGGCACACTGCTGGCAACCTTAAACAAATTCAAATAAAAACGTCTGTGGGGAAACAGAACACCTACTAATACGTCTTTTCTGTGGACATACGTAATTGCAACGAGCAATTAAGAATACATTTCGGAGAAAGAGAGACAGCACGCAATCCATTACGCTGTTCAGATGCCCTATCAAGAGATTACTTGATGAGTTGCCCTGCCTAATCGAGTTAACATGGTAATTTTTCAGATTTTAACGATTCATTTCCTCCACAAAGTCCTGTCTGTGGACACTCCTTCTTCTAAATGGGAGAGCCAGCCACATTGATCGTATTGAAATACGAATAGTTCCTCTTGTTGTTCTTGTTAGTGCATCGCATCTGGCAAAAACAGCTCATTAATACCAATTCTGAAATGTAGCTCCACTTTTTATACACAGCCATTATATTATTTGCACATTTCATCCTATGCAAATACAGTGCATGTCTGTTCAGTGTTTTCGGACCAGAATAATTATTTGAAGTACCCTGAACCCTTTGCAGTTGTTGTCATTTACCCACCACGCAAATCCTATGAATTTTTTCCATCTGCATTTGCAGATAAACAAGAAATCCAATCCAGAGGCTTTGCTGTTTAAGCCCAGAGTTCAATTCCAGCTGACAGATTCAGTGGAGATTTTCTTTGCTACCTGTACTTTCACCATTAACCACAGAATGTGAACCAGCAACCCTGGACATGGAGTAAATTGCATCAGATGCTATCATCAATCTCTCTCTGTTGGCAACATGTCTTATAAACTTACCACAGACCAAGCGGCTGTAGTCGACTGGATTGTGCTGTATCTCAGCCACACAGGTCTCTTCGCAAAGTCTTGTGTGACGACCCATGAAAGACCATGTATAACACACAACATGGATTATATTGAGGGTCAGGCGATTTTTTTTCTCTCTCTTCTCCTTTTTCTATCATAATTGTAGTATTTACTTTGTACTTTTTAACACTTTCTGTATTAGACTGAAAGCCCATATGATCTCCTGTGCAACATTTAAGCCTGCTTTGTGTCCATTTATGCTTAACAATCTTAGACGTAGTTCTTTTATCTAAGGTTTTAGAAAAAGCAGCTCCCCCTTAAGTAACTGCTTTGAAGAATAACAGCAGCATTTTTTAAAAATCAATCTGACTTTAAAGGCCTTCACAGCACCAAAACAACTACTCACACACTCACTAATGATCTCCGACTGGCTCCTAGTGTTGAGGATTGCTCTGTTTTAATCACTCTGGTCTTTTCAGTGCCTTTGGTACAGAAGGTTGCTCCGACAAAAAAATGAGTTGGCACGAGTGAGATTCATACAAACCTCATGGGCAGGCCTTTCTCTATGTGATGAGTCAGGTGTTCAACAAGGTTCGATTCTAGGTCTTTCACTGCTTTCAACAAACAAAATCCTTCAGAGCTGAAATAATAGATTCATTGATCATTGGTTCCAGGAATTGTTTTCATAGTTTCTCAATACTACTAGTACTACTTGTACTACTGTGTTCCGCTCTGCTGCTACACACAGATTGAGGCCTGGAAAGCTCCCAAATCACATACAAGCTGAACGACATTCCTTTTTAAAGGTTAGTCGTAATTTGACGACTTGTTTTGAAAAATGGAGCAATTTAGAAGGAAAATGTGCACAAACTTGACAATCTAGGTGTAGATACTGCTAAATTACATTCAGCCAGACCAAAACATAAAATTTGGTAATGTTATAAGCGGATGGTCTGATAACAACAAAGACACAGCATGGGAGGTGACAAATGCTTGTGTCACTTGTAATAAGAACTGTGGCAGATGTGAAGAGAAAATAGTTTGACCTGAAAGAGCATTGCAGCACAAAAACAGACATGTTCACCAAAAACATTTAGGTGATTAAGCAGAAAATATTTTTCATTCTGGCTTAAGACCTTAATTAAGAAATTAGGGTGACATATGTTTAATTCAGTTGTAAGGGATTTGTTGCAGCCCATCTGTGTGATATTGGTGCATGTTCACATGAAAAGCTTGCTTGGTGCAGCTTGAAATATAATATTGACTTTATTGAGTTGTTAGTTTCTCTGCATTAAAATCTCATATGCATGTGTGAATACCAGACAACATCTCATGATCTACTGGCCTCTGTAATGAACAACACATTAACTTTCAGTATGCCGCGTAGTGGAACCATTCATTTTCGCAGTCCATAAACTACTTAATATATGCTCCTGACAGCCATCCTTATTAAACAAAGCCATAATTGTTGTACGCTTGTCAACATTCGTGATTTGTGGAGACTGAACTTTCTTGTCGAACCAACCAAGCAAGTAGCACTTGTTCTGTTCACACTGGACTCATGGGAGCTGCAATTGCCAGACGATGTGCAAGTTTTGCATCAGCACCGACATCTCTGACCAGCAGCACATGACCTTCCTTATATAAGCATCTTTGTTGCTGAAACAAAGCCATGAATAGAAGATTGCCTATAGATGATGTCAAATTTATCACAAGGGTCTCAAATGCAGTGCAATCTTTCCAAAGCAAAGCCCCATTTCTTTACAGAGATAACACTTTCATAGTTTATACATTTTTAGAAGGGGCATAAAGACTGAAGTCATCTTCAGCTCCCACCAAAAACTCTCAAAAAGACAATTTAAAAGCAATAGTAGGTGTCACAAAGGGCATTTTTAATAACAACATCCCACATGTGGCGAGGTAATATAGTCGAGACAGAAATACTTTATCATAATAATCCTTGAGAATTTCTCCCTCTTTTCAGATAAACTAGTGAGTTATTGACTCATTTTGAGATTTTAAGACCACTGGCCACCGTCAGATCATTTTAAATCTGTTACTGGTTTGAAAACCTTATTTTTCTTTTTCACCATATCACACTGTCTTCTTCGTGGAGTCCTAAAAATGCTTGGGATGAATTCAGAACAGCTATTTTTAGTTTTCATATGCTGTGAAAACTGAGCAAACTCCATCGACTGATGAAGGCCATGAGCTCAAGTTGAAAGCCCTAAAAAAAAACTAGTAAGTGGACATTAACTGAGATTTTCAAAAAACGTTTTTTCCAAGGTCGAGAATGACCTGTCATGCTTAATTTTTGTTTGCTTTGTTGTCAGAATTTAGTCGCTAACAGACAGATAGCAAGGATAAAATTTACCTCGCATGGTCTTCTGCATTTGTTTCTGTGAACTATTTATATTAAACTGACCTTTAAAAAATTCATATGCAAGACATCAGGCATTGAGGCATCATATCAGACGGTCAAGCAGGACATTCAGTGCTTTTAAAAACTGTTGGTAGAGTAGAGATTACCATGGATCTAGATTTAGATCCATATTTGTTGACATCAGATATTGAATGGATTTAAGGTCAGTAGAATATTTCGGCATTTGGATTTAAGTACAGGATATCATGTTTATTGCCTGACGGAAACAATCCCCTATATGATAGAGCTAAGAAAGCAAAAATCCTCAATCTAGCAAATGTGTAGAATCTGCATTTTTCACAATGACCCTTTGCCTTCCCAGTTCAGTCAAGTTGAATTCGCAGGTCTACCTCGTCCACCTGATCTGGGCAAGCTGTGAAAAGCAGGAGTCATCATCTAACACCAGCAGCAGAAAGTCAGATCCTGACATTTAAATAAAAGATGACGCAATTCAAAAGAAATGCCGAGCTTCATCGGAAATCTGATAACACAGAATAGCTTTTACCCCGATTTCATAAAGAGGTCCTCACTTGAAGGAAGCATTATTTTTATCTTCTGTGCTACATTGCCAGAAAATTAAATATTCATAGCCTGCTTTCCCCATATTTACATACAATGTGTTTTTTCTCTGTAGGTGAGCCTTTTTCAAGGGCAGCGTTTTCATCACAGTGAATCACTAACCTCTCATTTAATTGTGCTGTTGAATTTTGAGTGTCTACTTTGCTTTGGCACTTGAGCGCTGAATGAAACAAGCAGAAATTATGTAAGGTAAGTTCCCTTTTGGATTTGGGCACCTCAGACATTTGAAAGTGAGACCATTGTCATGTAGCTTCATTGTCAAAAGACAGCAACTGATGAATATTTCATCCCTCCTTCCTACCGGAACCCTTCCTGCTTGCATACAGATGTTCGCTGCATTAAAGCGCTGTTGTGGCCTGTGGTGTTTCTTACATAGAGGGGTTTGGATTGTTCACCAGTGCACGTCAGCCATGAAGCTGCATTTGGTCGTTTGTTTACTGCACAAATTAAAATGCTGGATTTAAATTCACTGAACAAAAGAAGAAATCAGCTTTTGATTCAATTCACCACAGATGTGATATTGAAAATATTTTTATAACTTATTGATCCTACACGGGAAAGAAGTGACATAAAAATGAGTTACTGATGCTTTTATTTTGTAAGTATTTTTAGTGTTAGTGTAGTTGTAGCTAAGATATATATATGAAAATGTTGGTCACAATTCTATGGAAATATTACAATATTGTACTGTGCTTTATTACTGTGCAAATCAGAGAAGATGGCATCATTGCAGGACAAAAGCAGTGCCCTAAAATGTAAAAACAATGGTCTGTAGTCTGCACCAAAAATACTGCAAGTCCCCAAGTATTTAATTAGGCAAAGTATCAACCACAGAGATATTTGTCAAACAAGCACCCATGTGAGACAGAAAGAGTCTAATATGACAACTTTCTCAAACAAATTGGAAATAACATGATCCAAAATTGTTTGGCAATTACTCTTACAGTCTGGTCTGGTATTATAAAGAATATGTAGAATAAGCAATTTAGCAAATGTGCAGTTAAGAAAATATGTGAAGTGGTATAATGACGCCTGAGAGAATAAATCTGTCTAAATTAGGCACCAAAGGGAGAAACAGCACTCAGGTGAAGATATGTATTCTTTCTCTAATAATCCACCTCATACTTGTTGAAGTATGTCAAAATTAGCCTTTGAACCATGGGTTGGTTTTGCTTTCATAATATCTGACAAGAGTTTTTTTAAAACACTTGTATGTTGCTTCAGTTACCGAAACCAAATGGCTAATAATTTAAAGGGAGTTACTCATGCGAACCTGGTTAATTTACAGGCCTGCAGAATTATTATGTTTTGATATTTATGGTTTATCAGATGTTATTAGTTATGACATTATTCTTATTTATTGTTAGTAGTAGTTGGAGGAGTAGTAGTAGTTGCAGCAGCAGTGGTGTAAAGTAAGAAGAGATAAGATAAGATAAGATAACTTTTATTGATCCCCCTTAGGGGAAATTTACTTGTCACAGCAGCAGTAACAAACAGTAAACAGTAACTCAAAAATAAATACCTGTAAGTGGCTAGTTAAAAAATAAGGCAGTAATAAAAAAACAAGAAACAATAAGTGGCATAAGACAATAAAGTGACAAGTGAGGTAAAGTATTTACACTATGTTACATGTTTTCCTTGTCTTTGGCATCCAGAAGTAATAGACATACTATTATTCATATGAGAATAGAGATGCTATGAATGCTATTGCACAGAAATTTCCGTGTTATTGCACTGAAAAGATATTACATTATTTACAGTGTGTATAACTAAGTATATTTACTCAAGTACTGTTGTAAGGAAATATTTGAGCTATTTGTAAAGTATTTCATTTATAGGTAACTTCTATTCCACTATATTTCAGAGAGAAATATCATACTTTTATTCCACTACTTTATTTAAAATTCATAGTAACATTTCATATTAAACATCTACAAATACCGCTTATATAATAATGCATCAATAATAATGATCTGATAATAAAATAATAAAACACTGACAGGCACCATTCTGCATAATAAGTATTTTTACTTATGTTTTTTGTTTTGTACTTTTACTTAAGGAAAATTTTAAATGCAGGAATTTTACTTGTAATGGAGTATTCTAATAATGTGGCTTTCGCAGTTTGAATAAAGGACCCGAATACTTTTTCCACCTCTCAGCAGCAGTTGCAGCAGCACTAAGTCACATTCTAGTCCTGAATGTGTAAAAATGTCTGAGGTAACCGGTAACTTTTCGCCTCATTCGGTATGTACTGCACACACAGGACAGCATGGCGGTGCGTTCACTGCTCCCCTGCCCTGCACCGCCATTCTGCTGCCTTACTCCCCGGGGGCCACCGTAGCATTATAAGGTATGAGTACAGCTCCTCTCAAGCCATTTGGCTTCCTGCAGAAAGGTTGCCACAAATCCGCCAGGCACGGGCTGGGGAGAGCCGTGAAGCATGCCAGGCTTTTACAAGAGGGTGGGATTTGTTGTTGTCATTGTTGTTTTTTTCTATATAAATCCTCAGGCTATGAGCTGTTGTCCCATGTATCTTTTCTCTGATGAATATTGCATGGATTCCAACTCGACCGGCCAGCCAAGCCGCAGCCCTTAATAAAATCACTGCGAAATGGTGAGGTAAATTATGCCTTAACTGCAGTGGCACCAATTAATAATTCATTAGGAGCGTTTCAGAGAGTCGAGGCCTTACATACCTTTTCTGACAAATATTCTGATGGCGAGGCAGAATTAGCATTCCGAGGGAGTCCTGTAAGGCAGAAATAAAGGATTGTATGTACAGAACCTGTCATAGAAACAGATGTATGAAATGCAAATGGTGTTGCATTACAGGCTTCTTCACTTCCTTAGAACTTTGTTTACTCTGTGTTTGTCTCTAAATTACCATTTTTATTCTGAAAAAATTGTGGGATTATTACGATGGATGTGGCTGCGTTGGACGCTCCGCTCTTAAGAGGACACAGGAGCTGGTACATGTTGATACAGTGTGTGGATGTATTCAAGGTTTTAATCAAATGACTGTGCTGACCGCTGCAGTGTAAAGAGTGGGCTGTTCAAATAAAGTGGAAGACGGGACTTTGTTGAAGATATGTAAATTACGTTTTATATCAAAAGAAGTACACCTACATTGCACAAGTAAAGGACAACCTGTGCCGTCCTTTCTAAACAGTCAACAAATTGTGTTGCAGAGGGGGGGGACCAAGGCAGCTCTTTGGCTGCATAATCCATTATTTTACTCAAGCATACACAGCATTTTTATGCATCTCCACGGGAAAGAGAGTGCATCCTAAATTCCTCCACACACCTCAGTACATTAATGAGAGCGCGAGTGCTGATGGTTTTTATTTGCAGCATGGACGCTCCCGGGTCTCTTGCGTCGCTGAAAGCCGCGCGTACCTGCGCCACACTCTGATGCCCTGTGTCTAACCATGTGAGGGGGAAAGTGCAGCTACTTTGCATGGAGCAATTCTAAGTCAATTTTCCCAACTTCTTCAAGCGGAAAATGAGCAGAGCGCAGATAAGATGCAAAAGTGCATTGTCGACTGTGTAGTATATCTGCTTTATGATGGCGTACAGTGAAAATCCTGTAGACTATAAGCAGGGAACTGACTGTAACTCGAATCACATTGCATAAATATTCTCTCATGATCTCCATGGTAATGTACCTGGCTCATCCGACCATTTCCGGCTCTGATTCTGTTTTGTTGTGCTTTCATTGGGTATTAGCCAATAATATATACCAACAAAGCTATACAGTTGTGAATTCATGGATAAATGGATTTACTAAGTGCTTGTGATGCAGCCATGGCATTGCAAAGACACTAATGGATGCATTTAATCCAACACCTAACTAGAATGAGTGAGTCATTGACCCAAGCAGTCACACAATGATGAGATTTGAATTATAATAAGATAGAAAGGGGCTTAAAACTGTACAGAGCTTTGATCGACACTTCAGCACTAAAATAGCTGCTGCAAAATGTGAAACATGGGCATGTGATTTTTTTTTTAAAAAAAACAACATTTTCAGGGTTTTTTTTTTTTTTTTAATCCATGCTTTTGCAAGGCTTTAAGGATGAATATGACACCCTGACTCTTCATTGAGGCAAAATTTCACTGTCAAATATTTTATTTATGACCAAATACCTGCAAAACTAACGACAGTCCCATCAGCCTCAGCAGCACTTTGTGTTTAGTGCTAATTAGTGAATGATGGCAGCTCACATGATACACTGAGATGGTGAACATTATCGATATTATGCCGGCTAAACATTAGTATTAGTAACGTTAATACTGGCATTGTGAGCATATTAGCATGTTGACATTATCATAGAGAGGCGTCCCTCCCCTTCTGGTGGACTCTATGGGATCTTAATATGGAGAAAAATGTCTGGTAATAAAAGAGAGAGATAATTTTTTGATTGTTCCACAAATCAATCAGTGAACTACAGTGGGGTCCAAAAGTCTGGGTCAGGTATTTCTATGTGGCATTTATTTCAAATGAGTCGGTAAACATGGAGGAAAGTTCATGACAGTCAGGACTCCTTGGTCTTCACTGGTCTTCAAATAGTTTTATATGTATTTTGAAAGCAGCTTGCCATTAGAAGTGAAAGAGCAACTCTGGGGCTGAAGTGTATTTCATTTTAAATAACCATTTCAGAGGAATGACAGAATCAGTTTTATGAATGATTTGATAGTTTGATGATCCAGAATTCTAGATCAAACTGACTTTGACTGAAAGTGAATATCTATTTTAATTTAATAATAAGCTGTTTTAGGAGATGACTCATTTTTTCGGTTCTGATCTCAATATGTCAAGATTTGAAACTACTCCTTTAGCAGTTTCCTTCTGCCCTTTAATAAGAGAATGAAGGGTCAAGCTACGCCCTCCTACCATCTATAAGCAGGTGTTACTATTGTAAGTAGAAAAAAAAAGTAAAAACAAGAGAGATTAAAAGTTACATTTATTATGTTTTTTTCTTTTTTTTATAGCCTTTTGACACCTCCAGATTTGTGTTTCAACATGGTGCAAAATAAACTTTGTCCACAAGATGTCCCCACTTATTAATATATTATTAAGTTTATGAGCCTCATAATTTGACTTCACAGTCAGAGTTTTACTGTAGAAACACCTCAGATTCACAAAAGTCCATTCAGTTTTGGAGTAGTTTGAATGTGGATGTCCTATATAAGTCATCATCTTTTTTGCCACCCTGTAGAAACCACAGAGCATATGAGCCGGGCTCAGTCTGTTGGCCACGCAGGGGAAGATAATGAAGGGAAATTCAAATGTTGTGCTGGAGTTATGTGCCCATTCCAGCCTCCACTGAAGCTGGGGCCCGAGCCAAAGAGTCTCATGGTGTAACAGTGCTCTTGTCTCTCAAATTTTATCACTCAATAGACCTGCCATCTGGCCAGTCTCAGAGGTGGAGAGACAGTGATCCAAAATAGAAGCAGCAATAGAAAAGGTCAGACACAGAGTAAAGGCATCTGTAAAACTACTCTCACTTGGCGTTGCAGCGTAACACAGAGACAGATTTAGTACAGGTCTTTGATGTCTTTTCTATAGGGAGGAATATGCTTTGCTCACAAATGATGTATTCATTTTTATCGCCGGTGATAATAATAACATTAATGCCTGTGTCCTCTAGATATTAACCTGTTCCACGTCCTTGATTTGTAAAATAATTGAAAGGAACATTGTGAAATTGCCTCTTTAAAAAGATTTGATTTGGACCCGAGCCAGCGCGGCAAGGCCACAAATAGCAGGAGATAAATCTGCTGATGCACGTTTTCCTGCATCACAAATCCTCATGATTACCCCACTCCTCTATGTTTTCTGTGAATGATTTGCTGGGACTTGATCAGCGGCTCAGTCATTCAAAAATGGATCTATCCCAGCCTCTCTCCCCGCGAAGGCACGCCAAGGCTCGAAAACTCTGATCTATGGTACTGCAGCAGGAATTGACCCTCATCGGATAAACCGCTCCAAATTGCCTGCCTGATATATAGCTGGCCCTTGTTACCGCTCTCCCCCCCTGTCAATTTTCCCCATTCCCCTCAAGGTCAGCTCTCCGTGCTGTTGGACAAAGTAGCAGAACAGCTCTTCTGTTACCGCCTGCCTACCTCGCATCCAGCTCTCCAACACCTCGTGCCTCCACCTTCTCTGCCCCTGTGCTCCAATCACGTTTCAGATACGCTGATGATTACAACCACCTTCCTGCAGCACCACGGGGGTTAGAGAAAGAGAGAGTTAGGAAAGAACATGTTGACAGCACAAAATGGCTTTAAATGAAGGAGACACAGGGTTTAGAAACACTATTAAAGCCTACAGGAGTTAAACTATCTCCAGATTGCAGATGATGCCTCAGATGTGCTTTGCTTGTATGAGGAAGTCTAAAAGCAAATTCCACAAACTTTATCATGTATCAGTCAAGTGTGTCGGGCTGCAACCAAGCGGCAACCTCCGGCGCTGAAAAATGAAGCCAATGCAGAAGTGCAAAAAAGCTGCAGTTCCTCGAATAACCGCTAGAGCAGGCCGCAGAAGGGAGTCAATTACATTTGAGCCCCATGTTAAAATGTCCGATTTTACGACAGAAAAAAAACATATTTACAGCCTGGTTCAAAACATGGCTCTAGTCTCATAAGCTGTTTTTCTACTCCATGACAACTCTGGGGGGGGCGAATTTTTTTATAAGGCGTTTGTTTAAAATATACAGCATACATCATTATGCACAATTCATAGCTGTCAATCTAAGTGGCGCCACTTTGATTGACAACTAGCCACTGACGGTCTAAACGGCGTCACCCCGGCTAATTCTAGTCACTGAGTTTGGGAAAGCGATCGTCGTGGGGTTAGCCGGCTAGCAACGATATTTAGCATTTAACCTAGCTGGTTAGCCGTAGCTAGTTTGATTATTTCGAATAAAGCGGCTTTTTTCAGTGGCTTTTTTCAGCCAATAGCGTTCATTCGACCTGCCTCAGCTCCGCCCTCGCTCCACCTCTTTGTCCATATTTGGAGTAACCGGAGGTAGGCTACCAAGATGGCTACGCACTACGATTTGCTTCATTTTTGCTCTTCAGAAACCTATGGGTGACGTCACGGACACTACGTCCATATTTTATACAGTCTATGGCTGCAACTAGTGATTTTTATTTTAGTGTTTTTTGATCATTTTGGCAACAGAATGTCTTGTGTGTGTTTCTCCATCACTCATCAATCCAACAGACAACGAAATTCATTTTACACTAAATTAAAACAAAAGAGAATTGAGAAGCTGAAGTTGGCAATTGTTTGTGTTTTTTTGCTTGATGAATAGTTTGTTGTCAGTTATTTTTCTTTCTGTTGGCTAATTGATGAATCGACTGTTCCTGCTCCAGCAGGCTCCAAGAAGTCCCACACTGTAAATGACAGAACAGGCAGTTTGTCATTGCCTTCCAAAATCACCTGTGTCACCATTTTTTTTTCCGTTCATATTCATGTGACCTATAGAAACATTAATCATATGAGTGTGTTGTAATCTGTTACCCAGGTTTATTTACATTAAGCAATTAAAAAAAGTTAGGGAAAGACACTGGTCATGGTTGAAAGAATCAAATGCTGATTGATGACTGTTGTGTACACTCAACCATATGTGACCTCCTCCCTGTCAGGTTATACACTGTTACAACAGAGAAGTTTTTTTTTCTCTTTCCCCCCATTTTTCTCTCTAAAGTAATCTCATGTACACCCACAAAACACATTCAAATCAAACATACTTACTCTATCACTAACCCACCCTGATAAAGTCTTCTCTCCTGACCAAAGGCCCCAAAATGCAGACACAGCCATTAAAAACAAAAACAAGGGACAAGATCTTAAAAAATCAAAAACACAAAAATATTAGTTACATGAGGGATATCAATCAATTGTTTTGTACTACAAACCTGATTGCAAAAAAGTTGGGACAAAGTTGTAAAACAAATAAAAACTAAATGTAATTTGCAATCGAACTGCATTTCCTCACAATGTGTTCACAAAGTGTTGAACCTCTCTCCATCCTCGCTTGTGAACGAGTCTTTCCAGGATGAACCTTTCATACTCAATCATGATACTATCATGAACCTGTTTACCTGTGGAATGATCCAAACAGGTGTTTTTGGATCAGTCCACATCTTTCACAGTCTGTTGTTGCTCCTGTCCCGACTTGTTTGAAACATGTTGCTGCCATCAAATTCAGAACAAGCAGATATTAACAAAAATCAGTGAAGCTGATGAGGTCAAATATTAAATATATTGTATTTATACTATTTTCAATTGAGTACATGTCAAAAAAGGATTCAGGTTTATAAATAAATAAATCAGGTTTGTAAAAGCCAAAGAAAGAACTTATAATTTGAGTATGAACCATTGGTCAATCAATCAATAGAATCAGAAGTTAAAAAAAAAAAAAAGACAAAAAGCAGAGTGTTTCCTCCTTCTTGTCTCTTAGGGTAAATTGTGGCTGTAGCAACAAAATCCCTGAATACTTTTTGTTTGTAAGAGGGAGAATGTGTTAAAAACGATTTATGATAAAGCCAGGACATGTTGTCGTTATTGTTCACAGACAAAAGCCAATAATTTCATGTCAGTGTAAAACGAAGCAGGAAACAAAACTCCAAAGGGACTTTGTTGCCCCTTCCCATTTGTGCAATCTAAACCATGGGTCATCTATTGCAGCGGACTTTGCACCATTTCCTAAAATGCTTCTTCATCAAACAATAGGACCTCTGTGAACATGTGCCGCCATTGGCATTTTATCTGTTAACACAGGAACCTACTCTGTGTGTTTGATGTGGGCCCCAGCTCAGCTCGGCCATACGTTCCCCACAGAAGAAACACATGTTAGACCAACTCGTTTTAACTCACCTTAACTTTTTCCTGTCTGCTTTGTGTGGTGTTTTTTTTTTTATAGATTAGATCCTCAAAGGAAAGTTGGCTGCGGGAAATCAGTTATAGATAAGACTGGAGCAAGAACAGAGAGTATTGAAGATAATATAACAACAACCAGAACACACTGAAGATACAACAGCGATAACTAAAGGACACATGATCTTTGCAGCAGATTTAGGTTTCAAATGTTTTTATTTATGTAAAAATGTATTTTGTATAGGGCAGCTGTAGACATAGAAGTACAAGAGTTTAAGTCCTCTTTTACAAAACACATGGCGGTCAGATATGTCCAGCATTCACTGCATCCAAGAGGGACATCTGATCATGTGACCTCTGGTTATTAACTTTCCATCTTCACGAGGAAAGAATTCCTTTATGTTGAGAAATGGAGCTCACCCACTCCATGGGCCACATCACCCTTATCCTCACAACCTCCCTTGGCTCCATGTCCCACAAGGGATCAGAGTCTCCTTACTCACAAAGCCATCAATAGCCCCCCCTCCTACCTCACCGACTCTGATGCCAAACTCCTGTCTCCACCACTTAGCACCAAGATCTGAGACAACAGAGCCTTGTCCATAGCTGCCCCTTTCCTCTGGAACTCAGACTTGGGAATCTTTATTAGGAGTCTTTTTTAAATTTTCATTTTAGTTGTGTTTGTTGAATTCAAGAGACTGAGAGAACAATTTGAAAGATGTGGAAGCACTGTATGAAAGCAATGAAAAGTGATTTGACAGTTTAGTCCACACTGATTTGTTGTGCTGAACTCTGTGTATAGAAATGTGAGTAAGACAAAAAAAAAAGCAATTATCTTTACCTATCAGCTCAGTATGAGGTCTTACAATGTATGTTTTCTGTTGGTCTGATACTTCTGTGTTTTGACATTTGTATGAACGTGTGCTTTCACATATCTAACACACTGTCATAGTTCATGATAACGAGATATTTTTATACTAACAGCTATTGGGATGTTTGCATCAGACACACTATGCATATAAATACAGAGATGGGTTGCCAGGTCTCTGCTGCTGCTTTTCCTCTACGCAGCTAATTGCAATTTACGTTGCATAACACTTTTTTTTATTTTATTTTATTACATTCAGCCAAGTCTGCAGTGCAAGCTATTGACATGATCATTTTTACATATACAGGTGACATTTTGCTGTTCAAATGTCACCACAGAGTTCATGTGGCAGCTGTTGTGGCGCTTTCAGTTGTATGACATGATCTTCCTCAGATTTCCATTTTTCTAAACCCTTTTTGTCCATGTTGGATTAAAAGTCGAGTTCATTTTGAAGATGATTGTGTGACTTGATCAGCAGCTATAGAACAGTCTTGTTGTATGATGTCCTTTTTATGAGGCCAATAGAGATTGATATGAATATCCTGGAAGAACTTGTAAGATACTTAAATGCACCCATTTTTATGCAGCTTGTGACCACTAGGGGTGCTATAGAGCAGTGTTTTTATGATTGGGGTTTATTTGAATTGTGCATGTGGATACATACCTAATACAGGTTTACATTATTCCAAAGACTGACAGGTGGTGCTGGTAAGGTGAAAAGAAGCAATGCCTCTGCAGAAGTGCAAGCTAGCAAGCACGGCTGTACATATTGGATTTTTAAATATTGAAAATCGATGATCTGAATGAGCTGTGTGAGTGTTTTTTGAGGAAAGAGATAGACATATAAAACATGTTGACCAGACGGAAACATGCTGATTTACATTCATAAAAACATACCACCGCCTCTGCAGTAAACTGTAATGGAAAACTATAACAGAGTCGAGTAAAAGAATAAATGAGTGCAGTGCACGTGCCCTCAGTTAAGCACAACTTAGTGGACTGAGGCCGAAGCCTTTATGGCTATAGTATTGTTTATATAGCCGGATATCTGTCAGCACAAAGGAGTGGTTGAAGTGCTGCGTAAGAGAGAGTGTGTGTATGTGTGTGTGTCTGTGTGTGTGTGTGTGAAGGGGGGGGGGCTTGTAAACAAACAAAAGATCAAAACAAAGCTCGTGTGACTGAGGTATTTATCAGAAACCTCTCTAGAGTTGTGATTTCCGATCCTTTCACCGCCCACTTTTTGTGGCGCCCGTTGGCGTGTATCACCGCGTACCATGTGTATTCCAAAATCTGTGTGATAACATTGAAATGTGCTCCGACATGTAACAAAGCATCGAAAACACATCCACGAAATGCTTTATAATTTGATCAAATACCTCTGTGCGAGATGCAGAGGCCCTGGCTCAGACCTGCACACCGGTCACATTAAGATGCACAGTCACCCTTGTGTTTAGCTGCACAACACGGTGCAAATTAGAAAGATTAAATTGTGTAATGGCATTAATGCACTCAGGTGTATCTTGAAAATGGCTGTTGTAATCATTATCCGGGATGCACCCACAACTTGTTGACACAGTTCGGATGTGATGACACATGATCAGGTTAATTTGGAAACTGCCGTAGACACCTGCTTTTTAATTTTTACAGGAAATTTGAAGTTTGAGGATGAGAATAAATAATTAGGAATCGGCTGTAAACCGACCTGCTCAGCAGACAAAGTTAGCGACTATAGCTGGCAAACATGGTGGAGCATTGGAACACAGAGCTAAAAGGAGATGAAATATTCATTGGGTGGTTAGAAATATCCAAATAAATTCTATAGTTGCTTTGTAATTGCTGGATGTGTTTATGTGTAATTGATCACCAAATCAACTTACAAGGTGATGGTATGTGTTAAGTGTATAGGTGTTGTGTGTACAGCAAGTTTTCACTCCCCTGATATATGCAGGTTTAAATTATACTTAGGTGCATCTGAGTTTGTAGATAATCTATTTTTGTAAATGGCAAATATCTAAATGTGACCGGTCGGGTCTGACTCTGTGTTGTGTGTTGTATGATAGAGACTCAGACGTGTGTGTCTTTGGAGGTGGTCTCATTTATTTTTCCCGGCTCCTGACAGAAGCTAAGTAAATACAAAGAAAACCCTCCAGTCAGTGACCTTGCAAAACGTTCCCCTAAACAAATTAAAACACACAGACGTAAGGTAACTTGCTAACTTGAAACTTAATGCAAGTAGCAGAGGCTAAACCACTTACCTCTCCCATGGAGATCGGAAACAAAAGGGGAGAGGCAAGGGCGCGAAAACTTTACTTACAGTGGAAAGTGTTACATTTAACACAAATGTAGGGGTGCAAAATAAAATTAAAGTTTCACATGACTCGGAGGCCCAAACTGTCAGGTATTAACTAAAATAAATATAAATAAAATAAACTTGAAGTAACACAGATTTTGTGTAATTATTACACACACTGTTACATATATACATATTTACATGAGCAAATAACTGCTGTACAATAGACCCTGTTACATAAATATGTCAACAAGACCTGACACAGCAGGTCATTGCTAACTTTTAGTAGTTTTCAGTCTATCTGCATTTCAAAAGTTGGGTTAGTTCTGTGTATGACTCAGAGATAAAACTTCATATTTAGGGTCCTGAAAATGCATTGTACACCGGTATGATGAGTGTGTTGCCTCAAGACTCAAGGATCTAATAAGTGCATTATATCCTTTAGTAAGCCATTCAAGAGACTAATGTTGCCTGAACTGCCTCCCTGAGCAGATGATGGATTGCTGTCGAAGCCGGAGCTGGACAGACCTTCAGTCACTTTCGGGCTCGTAGCCTGGCCTTGTTCCACGGTCGAGAACTGTCTGCCAAAAACAGCTTTTCTGTCCTGAGAGAAACAGAGAGAAACACGCTGTTTATGAGAACGCGTGTTTGATCCATAGGCTGTATAAAATATGGACGTAGTGTCCGTGACGTCACCCATAGGTTTCTGAAGAGCAAAAATGAAGCAAATCGTAGTGTGCAGCCATCTTGGTAGCCTACCTCCAGTTACTCCAAATATGGACAAAGAGGCGGAGCTGAGGCGGGTCCTATGGGCCGGCTGAATGAACGCTATTGGCTGAAAAAAGCCACTTTATTAGAAATAATCAAACTAGCTACGGCTAACCAGCTGGGTTAAATGCTAAATATCGTTGCTAGCCGGCTAACCACACGACGATCTCTTTCTCAAACTCAGTGACTAGAATTAGCCGGGGTGACGCCCTTTAGACCGTCAGTGGCTAGTTGTCAATCAAAGTGGCGCCACTTAGATTGACAGCTATGAATTGTGTATAATGATGTATTTTGTATATTTTAAAACAACACCTTATAAAAAAATTCGCCCCCCCCAGAGTTGTCATGGAGTAGAAAAACAGCTTAAGAGACTAGAGCCATGTTTTGAACCAGGCTGTAAATATGTTTTTTTCTGTCGTAAAATCGGACATTTTAACATGGGGCTCAAATGTAATTGACTCCCTTCTGCGGCCTACTCTAGCGGTTATTCGAGGAACTGCAGCTTTTTTGCACTTCGCCGGAGGTTGCTGCTTGGTTTGATCTGGAAACACAGTTCATATGCATTGTAGCAGGTGAAAGCTTGTCGCTGCAGCTGCTGTATGGAGTAGATGTTTTCCGACTTGTATGTGTGGGAGCTAATTGGCTTTGCGACATTCTGCCCTCACCCTGACCCTTATGAAGACCTCGTTCTCCCTCGGTTCAGCAAGTCAGGATTTACTCCACTTTCATTCGTACCACCTTGCCTGGGCACAAGGTAATTGCCACTGACTTTTGACCTGTGAGTGTCAATTCTGTGCGCCACAGTGCAATTACATTCAGTGCAGTCGACGCTGGAGGTGGTGCAGTGTTTGTTTCGTTGCTGGTTACACTGCTGGTGTTGTTTTTGTTAAATAACTTTATGAGACACCTCGGGCTGTTATTATACGACAGATCACACTTATTTTGTAAAAAAAAAACAAAACAAAAAAAAAAACTGATGAGTTTGGGTATACAGTACAGCTTTGCATCTGAGAACAAGGCGGCTCTTTGGAAAATCAGTCACAGTAATGAACAAAGAACACTGGTGGTGTGTGTTGACTGAGAAGGTTTGACGGAGTACGTATAGCAGTTGTACCGCAGCTTATTACACTGTATAGAAGCTGTGTTTCACATAGTTTAGCTAATCAATTTTAATCCCTCTAACAAATCTGTAAGGTCATTTACAGCAGTGGTTCTTAACTGTGCAGCTGCAGACTGTGCCAGATCTCAGAACATTTGCTGCCGTGCAGAAAGGAAATGTTAGGATTTATGAAAAAAGCTTAATGATAATTCAGTAATTTTATGGGCTTACTCCCTGTCATGTCTATCACAGCAACTTAAATAGGTCATCAGGACATGAGGTCATCAGTCTATCATTGCCCTTTCACTAACTTGAGGTTGCACTAAGGCACAGTTGTTATTTGAACTCACATCAACATGTTAAAATTATTCATGGTCTCACCCCTTTATATCTGTGTTATGTTATATATCCCATCCTGTGCTGTACGCTCTCAGAGTTAAAAAGAAGTCAGGTGGCTGCAGGGCCTTTTCCTATCGTGGCCCCTTTTCTCTGGAATAATCTCCCTGTTGATATCAGACAATCTGACTCAGTTCAGTCCTTTAAATTGAAGCTTAAAACTCTTTCGCCTTAACTTCTTCGCCTTAACTTTCAATTAGCGCTTATCCTTCGAGACCTCAGGCATGGACCTGTTACCACCATCCTTCAGGGTCTGTCTCAATGAATCTGTTAACATTCGTAATTAAAGTCCATGTTTGTCCTTCTCTCTCTCTCCCTCTCTCTCTCTCTCTCTCTCTCTCTCTCTCTCTCTCTCTCTCTCTCCTGTCTGTCGATGCCTCATACAGACATTTGGACCTGGATCATCGTCCTCCTCTTCAGGTCTCTATGATGGAGAGGAGGTCATGTGACTCAGATCTAACCTATATGGCGACACCTGACGTTGCTCACTGTCCTGGATTCAAACTTTTCTATTATGTTTTACAGTCTGCGTATATCTGTATTTTTGTCATTTGCATACACTGATTTTTGTTTAACCTCTGATATCCTTCCTGAGATTTCTTTCATTTTTTGTGTTGCTTTTGTTTGTTTTTTTGTGTGTAATGCATGCTAATATTTGCTAATTAACGCAAAACAGAAAGTACAGCTGAGGCTGATTGGAAGCTTTGCAGGTGTTTGATCATAAACCAAAGTATTCATTTGTTACTAGAATGTTGTAATAATAAGAAAGGTGCAGTTTGAGATTGAAGAAAAAAGTGCCTGGGTTCATATGTTATATATTATATATTTTTATTCACATATTCAAGGTTTCTGGAAAATTGCATATTGCATGAATAGATGCCTATAAGTGTGTGTGTGTGTGTGTGTGTGTGTGTGTGTGTGTGTGTGTGTGTGTAAATATGAATTTTTTTGTCCCCCATCCATTTCCATCCTTCACACTCTTGCGCTTGTGAATAAATGCCAGCCCAGGAGAGAACACTGAATTGTAGGTGGGGTGGTGCTCCACTGCATCCTCTGTTTGAAAAGCAATAAAAGTCCTTATTGGTGTGGCAAAAATGAGGGGAACAACATAAAACAACATAACAAAGAGAAGTAATGTTTATAGGTTGTCAAGAATTTGAAGGCACTTTGCAAGTACACACTGTTTCAATAACCTCCTGTACTCCAGCCTTTCCTTTCCCAAGCCCCGATACAGGCTCATTTATAGCTCCTCCGGGAGTTGGGGAGAAAGGCTCAACCAGATCTGACCCCTAAAGTGTTCAAAAATCTTTCTTTCAAGTGGTTGAGTTGAACAATGTCTGTTGTTTAAGTGAACCGGATTTCTTACATAGCTGCACACATCCAATATCCAGTTGAATAACACTGATAAATCAGCTAATGCAGGAAATCAGAGTCTTAGAAAGCATCTTATCTCCTCGAGTGCAGACATTTTGTGATATCCTCTGAGGTCACACATACTATATAGGGCCGTGCAGTGAATGACTCTCACCATGTGTGTGAGCCCAGCACATGACAGAGGGGTGGAGAAAGCATTGTAGGGGCACCGCACTAAGCCTCCCGCAGCCAATAAGAACTTCACTGACCTCAGCGTTTAGCACCGCTGTGTCCAGATCATCCAGCTGTTTGATTTGAATGAACTCAACTTTTCAGCTTCGCTTCAGTCACTGGAAACAGATGAAGTCTGAGGTCGAGGTGCCACCGGCAACTTCTGGACTGTCACAGAGGATATAGAGCCACAGATCACTTCTGGAGTATCTGTGAAACACACACACAGTGATTTTTTTCTTTTTTTTCCTTTTTTTTATTTCATACATATTCAGTGACGCTCAGTCCCATTCAATGATGTCTGCGGTGTGTTAACGTGCCTCAGAGACTGCTGTTTATCTGCAGAGCTCATCTGGCCCCATTCAAGAGCTCCTGCCAAGGTAAGAGGCTTGACACACACTATGCACATTTAGCATTTGCCAGACATCGCTTAAAAAATCATTACTTACACGAGTGGTCTATTTTCAGCGGGTTGTTCATGAAAGATGTATTGCTTTATCAGTGTTATAACAATACTAATATGTGAGTGTGCCATTTCCCTCAGCAAATACTTAGTGTGTGATTCTCATTTATAATGAATCAGACAAATTCACTAGATCTAATAAGTGGTATTAAAAACCTGGGGTCATAGGAGGCCCAAAGCATGCCTGCAGGGGGAATGAATGAAAACTTTTGCTAGAAGCACAACAGTTTAGCCAAGGATGTAAAATTTCATGTTCACTGAGCACTAATTCTGATTTTTTTTTCTGTATTATATAAATCTATTTTTCACCTGTTTATATAAGTTTGGCTCATAATGAATCAAAACAAAAATTCAACAAACTAAAAAACAAGGACTATTTCTCAGAAAGCCACTTCGAATACGTAGAAGTGGGGTCCCTGAATGCAGCACATGGATGACATTTCATGATGAACGCTGCTTTACCTCAGCTGCCCTTCTGCTAATGCTGGTCAAGTTCAATGTCGGGGTTTCATCACTTCACATACCAAACTGCTCTTAGCAGCACTGAGAATAAGTGACCCATGTTACTCAAATTAATTCCACGGTAAATTGAGTCTTATATCTTTTAATCGTGACACCAAATCCTGTTTTGTTTCTACAAATGGCCTCCGCTGAGCCCACCCTACTTTGTGCAGGTATGTGTGTGTGCTCAAGTGGCACTTTCAGGCTGCCCACTTTGACTGCTTTATTTAGACCTTTTCACTGTGAGGGGGGGTTTAGCATTGATGCCTTTGCCCATTTGTCTGCTTATTTCATCCTCCTGTACCTGGCTTAAATGAATCAACTCTGCAGTCTTTACTGAACTGCTTGATACTTTTCTCTCTGTTTTAGAGCCAAGCGATCAATCCTTTGTATGAAATTATCCGTTCCATTCATTATTTTGTTGGGTTTGCTATTTTATCTGGAGTCCTGCCTGTCTTAAGGTGTGCCTCCATTCATCATCTGATGTCAACCACTGAATTTTTCATTCTTCAGAAATATAGACAATGCCGTCTCTGCTGCCACGAAAGAACATTTCCTTAGCACACTGTCCTATTTGCGAGGCCGTCTGCTGGATGTGTGGTGACTATTTTCAGACACTGAAAATCTTTCAAACAACCTTTCATGTAGTTATGCAGACCTTCAGTTTTCAGGAAGTGTGAAGGGAAATCCAGGACATCCACCTTCTCTGTTTATCAAAAGTGACAATAACTTAATAACAATGACAATAAACCATCACAAAAATATTTTAAGGAATTGTAAACATGCTAATCATAGCAGGAGACAATGAAAAATAGAAGAAATTAAAAAGTTCAATGTGCCAAAATTTTGCTTTTTTCTCAGCGTAAAACAGACAGAAACAGCAAAGATAAGCAAGTAAAACCTCCTAAAACCACAATTTTTCATTTTTACATTCCTCTGTATCTGCAGATTAAACAAATAAAATATACAGGTTCATTAGCATTGTATCTCATACATTTATGGTTTTCACTCATCTCCAGTTTTTACTGTTTACTAAGCTGGGCCAACTACACCAGCTCTGTCATCAGAACACAGATTGAAACCTCTCACTATTGGGGAAAAAAAATGTTCAACTGTTTCTTCCGAGTAGTCTTCGTCATTGGTCACAGCGGTACTACTAGCGGCACTAAGTACTACAGTTGTAAATCGCTGCCATGTTTTGGTCCAGTGTGTAGGCCTGCGACACTGTTACGTTATTTAACAATGAACGGGCACACATGGTCTGTGTTAGCCGAACAACTCCACCTCCTCTGGATGGTGTTAAAGTAAAAGCTTGAAACAAGCAAACATGACTGTTAATATTTGGAGTTACTGTAGTCTTCATCACATGCTGATAAATCCTTGATCATCCAATGTAAAGCATGCAGTATATACTTTATGCTCAAATATAAATAATGTTATAAGTTATCTATCTGCAAAATTTAACTTCAATTTGTTACAATCCAAGTGACCCTTAATGTCTCTGTGAGTAAATAAGGGACATAAGTTCTTATTTCACCTCCATTACCTAATGCATCTGTAGAATAATGCAGTAGGCACATTTACAGCTGCATAGTAGCAGCTAAAATCCCAGCTCAATAACAAAAGTTCTTTAACGCATTAAATATTCACTACTCGCTGCACACAACTGGCTTATCCAATAACTTTTCAGAGCACTAAACCAATTCATCAACCACATCAAGTCCTCCGTGGCTGAAAAACACTATATCATCACCCACTCCTAAGCATATAGCCCTGAGCTATTGAGCAGTGTGAATTCAACCTGTGTTCATGGTCTGATCGATGTTTTCTCTGGATAGTCTCCCCTGTGTAAACAATACAGTAAGTTGTTTGACTCTGCAGATGGACTCTTATTCATCACCTCTAAAGTGAGACTGTGGGAGATCAGCGGGCGGGAGCTCGGCGAATACATGCAGAGAGCATTGCAAAGCAAAGCAAGAATCCTTTAAACTCTTAGTCAGATAGGGAAATATTGTTTAACAAATCTGATCACTTGGGGTATCGGCAAAAGCAAAGGGACTCAGAAGTGCTTGTAGGTCAGTATACAGAGCACGTACTGTGATCATGACGGTGAATTTGTACAGTGAAACAAGTAAGAAGCCCAGGGACAACAGAGTGGGCCAGTTCGGTCAGTTAGTACTGATGATGAGAGAAAACAGAGGTCAAAGGGCATGAGACCTCTGGAAAAAGACAAAGATCAATACTGTCAGGCAGCAATCAACATAGACCTCTTCGACATGGGAAATGAGTTTCAAAATGTTCAAAAGACTTGGCAAGCACTTACTGTGAGTTGAAGAGCTATAAACAAAAAATTGCATAATTATAGAGCGGAAATGGTTTCTCTTGTGCCGAAGCAATTTTGTTGCATTCAATATCTGCCATTGTCTGACTCGTCCTCGACTTTGAAACATTTGACATCAACAACTCTGAACAGTTTTGCATCAAACTTACAAATGAAAACCTTCAGCAACAGTTACACTGCTCGGCATCATCTGCCCACATTCAATGTTAGTGTAAAATACCATGAAACACATGTATGGCCTTGAGGGGGAACTTAAAAGCTATAAGGCAGAACATTTGTATAAAATAAAGGTTAAGGAGAGATTTATGGAATTTTGAAAGTCACATCTGAATCGCATGTGGCCATGTAGACTGAAGACACATTCAGAAATTTTTTTGCTTTCTTTTCTGAAACCAGTATGAAATGCCTTTATGAATTCAGCACTGATCCAATGTTAAAAATAATGAAACATGGCATAAGTCTGATTTACTCTTATTATGAATTAAACCTCTTGAATTCGTCTTTTTTTGTTCAATTAGATATCAGTTGATGAAAGGCTTTATGAACAGAGGTGCATGACTTTTTACTAAGGTACTCTGGTGAGTATCAGGAGATGGTGTTACAGTCCCTGATTTAGCTTGTTTCTATCCACTTGTTTCTCTAATTAGTCTTCTAGATGTGGATGCAAACAACATACCTCGCACCACATTTCGATGCATCATTGATGACTTCGAGCCACGACACATCTTGGAGCTGCGTTTCAGAGAAAAATCTTTTCATCTGCCTCTTCTGTTGTTTTTTTTAACACCCCTCACAGTGTTTCACTTGATTGGGTCAAATGTGTTAACAAGGAACGTGTGTTGTCTGAACTGTGTTGTGAAGCATTTCAGATTTTTATCATGCATTCATACCTTTGTACCGGTTATGTGCAACCCTGTTTATAACCATCCATACTATAAAAATAATCTCGAACACCACGTTGAACTGTCTCTGATGTTTTCCATTCAGAGTTAATACAAAAATGTTCACAGCTGTCAAATGTTTCAAAGCTGAGGATAAAGGATCAATTTCTAGTTTTACAGGTTGATATAATGACAGATTGATATATTCAGTCAAGTCTTGTGCTTTTAACAATCCAGCCATTTTTGAACAGTTAACTCTGAATCAATAAACTGTTTTCAACATGTTCTTCAAAGTTCTTCATCATTTTCATCATTTAAAAAAAAAAAAAAAAAAAAAAATTCTACTGTGTGTTTTTTAAAAATTGCTCGTCAGTAGAAGTACTTTGCCTTCTAACCTTAAACTGCATTTTTTTCAAACGAAGTATGCTGGATATATGCGAATTTCCCCATGGGGATGAATAAAGTATCTACCTAACCTAACCTAACCTAATCAATAGTAAATAGAAATCTGAAGAAACTTGAAGAAATGCCAACAATTAATGCAGCCATTTTCTTTGCTGTTTTGTTCTCCCTTCAACAGGTCCTCATATCTGTATAACGTGTTGAAATTAACAAGGAGCTTTGTGAGTGAAAATGGCGCCCGCCGTTGGTAGTCCTCAAGGCTACACACCACCTGAGGGTGGCTGGGGATGGATGGTGGTAGCTGGGGCCTTCATCTCCATTGGCTTCTCTTATGCCTTCCCCAAGTCCATCACTGTCTTCTTCAAAGAGATTGAAGTGATCTTCAATGTGACCAGCAGCCAGGTGTCCTGGATCTCTTCCATCATGTTAGCGGTGATGTACGGCGGAGGTGAGCTATGACCCAAAGTACAACCTGACAAACACGGGGTTTGTTAACACTTGACATTTAGCACATCAAGAAGATTCAGAGATTGAATCAATTTCTGGCTCTTAGCACAACTGTAAATGATTTATTCCTGGAGTGTTGTGTTAAAAGCCAATCCATTGCTGTTTGATCAAACACAGACTTGCATTGTAGCCTTGCAGCCTCGGTTTGTCCACAAACAGGCTATAGATTCTCAGAATTATGCTGCGGCCTAAATCAAACTCTCATACTGAGATAAAACAATACTGTAACTCCTCTATTGAAGTGTTGTTTATGAAAGTGCCTCTGGAGCACATTAATGGGTTCTTGTATGCCTGCTTATTGTTTTCCCCCGTACCTCGAGAATGGAAGACCACCAGAGGGTTGATTGTGTTTCTGCACTGATGAGAGATGCTGGATGATGTCACACAGGTCGGGTCAGTCAGGTGACGATAAGGCTCTGTTCATGTGCGTGATATTCAACGCTGAGAGAAGCGAGTTCAAAGGAGCGCTTCTCGTCCCTCAAGACCGTCTGCTTGGAAATCAAAACACTGCAGTTCTCTTTACGCTAACGTGTGATAAAAACTGGGGAAATGATGACTTAGGCATCTTTTTTAATCTCAGGAAAGTTTCAGGAAAGTTGCTTTAGTGTGTCAAGCTGAAGTAGAACATATTACACCATGTACTACTATTGTGGACTTGGTATAAAATTTATTTCCACAAAGCTGTATGCATCCACTGCATAAACTGCATCATGTTGAACATATTACATCTATATATCATCATCTGTATATTATATTTTTGCTACGTAACATCTTTACAATCCCAATTCCAAAAACGTTTCGGATCTTGTGTAAAAAGCATGTGTTGTATCGAATGATCCAAACAGGTGTTTTTGAATCAGTCCACAACTTTCACAGTCTTTTGTTGCTCCTGTTCCAACTTGTTCAAAACATGTTGCTGCCATCAAATTCCGAATAAGCAGATATTTACAAAAATCAGTGAAGTTGATGAACATTAAATTCATTGTCTTGTCCTGTTTTCAATTGACCATATGTTAAGAAGGACTAGCAAATGATCACGTTTTATTTTTTTAACACAGCATCCCAATTTTTTTGGAATCTGCGTTATAAAGACCAAATGTCTACTTTTAACTTCAATCGTATTACATGTTGTGCCAGAAACGTGCAAAACCTCACGTCCAAGTTAAGCCCTCATTACGGTACAACGGATGTACTGTGTTCCTCATAAAGGAATCAATGCTGCTTGTGCTTCAACAGAACAGTCCCTGCAGTGGTTAAAGGTCACTGAGTTACACAGTGAGAACATCCGATTATTCTTAATTTGTCTTTCACTTTACATATTTTCTTATTTAACATTTTATCAGTAGCAGCAGAGTGGTTCTCAGCTTGTGCAGGTTTACCACCTTTTATATTCACCACTATGAGTTATGAGTCACAGTGGACTCAATATGCATGTTCAGGTGTAGCATTGTTAATTAATGCAAATGCGTCGATGTCAATATACACGGGATGAAAGCAAGCAATGCATGGTAATTGAAAGTAAGTAAGGAAATGTTTGTCAGTGCTGTGAGTGGATGACAGCTGAGTCTGTTAGCGCATGTGTTAAACATTCTGAGCACATCAGCAGGAGAAGTTCATTAACAACCTACTGTTGCGTACCTCTGTACTCCTTCAATTTTTGATTCATTACATTCATAATATTCTACATTGGTTTGTCTCCAACCTTTTTATCCTAAGCAACTCTCCCTGCAAGGCGGAAGGAAAGAACTCATTGCTAGTGTGGAGACTGCCTGCATTACAATTTAAAAACCCTTTGTCTTGCACCGTGCTGGCAAATGAGTCTGGACAACCTCTAAACAAAAACTGTCAGTTTCTATTTAGGTTCATTGGGTAGTGCAGGGATTTGGCAGGAAGGCAGAAGTGTCTTCCATGTGGGTCCTCATACTCATTTAGGCCAGTTGTTATAAGCCATAGATGGAGATGGTGTTTTGTGACCTGAACCCTCCGTGCATTTTAGGCATTTGTTTACAAGTCGTGGAGATTTTCATGAATCGATGTTGAATCCAAGGTGCATGAATATTAATGATGATTTGAAACAAGTGCCAGGTGCCAAAATTGCAAAAAATGCATTTAAGAGGATACCAGTTGTTTTAACCTCATACACACATCGCACACACACATACAACCCCCCAGAAAGAAAAACACACACACTTATGCACCCACCCACTTGCCTGAACTGAGGTACTACCAATAATCATTTCAAATGTGTTTAGAGTCCATTTAAGAAGAATCCACATACAAATTATTCCTCTGTCAATTTTTATGAATCCAGGAACCAAATAAATGCTTATTTCATTACGCCTTTCATGGTTTTTCTGACAGATCGCATTATTAATGGCATGAGAACACATCTACTGCAGTGCAGCACTGACAAAAATGATTGCAGAAGTTGTTTGAATTTGCTGAGCCACAGCTGTGGCACTGGAGCTCTCTGGTGGTTAAATATAGAACTGTGCATTGATGATTGGATAGAAATCACCACCTCTCAGCTTGTAATATGTGTGTGTCCATGCATTGTCTTTTCCCCTTCAGGTCCTATCAGCAGCATCCTGGTTAATAAATATGGGAGTCGTCCAGTTATGATCTGTGGAGGATGTCTGTCTGGGCTGGGCCTGATTGCTGCCTCTTTCTGCAACTCTGTTCAAGCACTGTACTTTTGTATTGGTGTGGTGGGAGGTACCTAATTTTACATTTCTGTATTTTTAAGTTTGGTCATGAGTCACCAATTTCTTACTGTGCACTGTTGCCATCTAGTGTTCTTCTAAATAAAAACACCAATAATACTTTGAATCTCCACAATGTTTAATGCTCAAATCCTTATTTTTGGACTCACAGACTGTTTCAATTGATTCTTTTAGGTTTGGGATTGGCCTTCAACCTCAACCCTGCCCTCACTATGATTGGAAAGTACTTCTTCCTGAAGCGGCCTATTGCCAATGGAATTGCAATGGCTGGCAGCCCTGTCTTTCTCTCCACCATGGCTCCGATAAACACCTGGCTGTTTGAGAAGTTTGGCTGGAGAGGAAGCTTCCTGATCCTGGGTGGCCTGCTCTTCAACTGCTGCGTGGCTGGGTCCCTCATGCGGCCTATAGGACCAAAACCCAAACCTGCAGAGAAGACCACGGAGAGGAGGACTGTAGCGCAGATCATTAACAGTTTCATCGACCTCTCTTTGTTCAAGCACCGCGGCTTTCTGCTCTACATTATGGGCAATATTATCATGTTTTTCGGTCTCTTTGCACCACTGGTGTTCCTTAGTAATTACGCCAAAAGTAAAGACATCCCTAAAGAGAAGGCAGCTTTCCTACTGTCTGTGCTGGCTTTTGTTGACATGGTTGCCCGGCCCTCAATGGGCATTGTGGCTAACACCAAGTTCGTGCGGCCCAGAATACAGTACTTCTTTGCTGCCTCTGTGCTGTACAATGGTGTGTGCCACGTTCTAGCACCAATATCAGTAGACTACAAAGGCTTTGTCATTTATGCCATCTTCTTTGGGTTTGCTTTTGGCTGGCTGAGCTCGGTGCTTTTTGAGACCTTGATGGACCTGGTAGGAGCCCAGCGCTTCTCCAGTGCTGTAGGGCTGGTCACTATCGTGGAGTGTGGTCCTGTGTTGCTGGGGCCCCCTTTGCTTGGTGAGTGCATCAATTCACTGTCACTAATTTTATTTCTGTCTATTTTACCTCAGTTTTAAGTCAACAATAAAAATAATGCAATGTGACTCTTTGTCTCCACAGGGAGGTTCAAAGACATCTATCATGATTATAGATACACGTACCAGGGCTGTGGGATCCTCCTCATCGTCTCCAGTGTCTTCCTGTTTGCAGGGATGGGACTCAACTATCACCTGCTGGACAAAGAGAAAAAAGAGGAGGAGAGGAGGGCAAGGGTGGGAAGTAGAGAAAAGTTTACCAGGGGCAAGGAGGTGGCAGAATCTAGGAACACAGAAGACACTGTCTAATATTCTGTACCAAGTTAAGCTACATTTTTGCTCAATTAAATCTAATCTGTGAGGCGCATATACATGAAAAACAGATGTTTGAGTGAAATAGGACGGCAGATAAATATTCTTCTGTTTCATAATGAATTGTTTTTGAAGGCCACCACAGAAATCATAGCCTCATAACCTCACTTGTAATTCAATCTAAAATATTTACACACTATTAAAGCCCTTTAAAGTCTAATGAACAGTCCACATAAAATACCTCTAATATACTTATCAGAACTGTTCTGTCTGTTTCATAGATTATTCAAGTATGTTTAGCCTTTAAGTCACTTATATTGTTAGAATATTATAGTATGTTTTAAATCTCAGATTGTATCGCTATAACTGCTCTATAACTTCTTCTGCAGCACGACATTTATAGTATTTTAATCTTCTAAAATGTACCATCAGATAATTTTCAACAGGGAACATGCTAAGTCCAGCGCTCTGTTTTTTTTTTTAAAGTTACTGCAAACATTCTCTGTGAAAGTGCATAATTATAGTGTTCACCTCACTTTGCTCGCAGCACCATCTCTCAAACACAGTTAAAAAGATCTCCCCCTGTTTACAAGGACCTGACAGCACTGTGCAGTCTTGGAAGGTTTGAACAAGCTGGTGCCTCTATCACTTTGTATATTCCACAAATATATTCATACTAATTCTCGGTTTCTCTTTTAAACGTGTTTTGCTGGTCCATTTGTGATGATGGATGATTCTCAATAATTCTGAGCGCATTAATCCTCGTTGCATAGCTTTGTGTATTCACATGATGGGAAAATGTGCCACTGACTGCAAGTTACTGTATATGGAACAGAAAAACAAATAAACTGTCATTCAACAAGAATCCTAAAGTCTTCGGTATTCTATGTTTCTCTTAAATCTGAGATCAGATTTAGAGATGCACTAACTCTGCTTTACTCTACACTAAACAAATATCATGCAATCTAATCGATATCTATTTATACTGTTCATCCTTTATCCTTGAGCAAAACAGAGGAAGGAAGTGAATTAAGAGATTTAATGTACACTCATTTATGACACTTTTATTATAAGACAATGCCTCCATGGCATTAGCTCATTTTAGTATAGTTAGCCATTTTATAACAACCACAGTAAAATAAATTAATAATAACAGGCCTCCTCACACAATACAAAGTAGGCTTAACAGAATATTAAGACAATGCTGGACAATAACAACCTCAGACAATATTTTTCACTGGTTGTACATTGTAATCCTAACATGTGTGAAACTGATTATGTACTGTTGATAGTTCAGTGCAACATTGCACTTCTCATTAAACAGGATGACATTCAACCAACAGAGCCGAGGCTTCGCTTGGCAGCAGCTTTTCAGCACTAATCAATCTACTTTTTCTCTTGCTGCATAAATAAGTTTAAGAAAGGGACTAGACAGAATAATCCCATGGTTGTAGGCGTCTAGTGATTGTATAAGAAAAATGTGAAGACACACATTTGTTTTCGTCTTTCAAACACAATGTTTGGTTGTTACTATATTGAATTTTCAGTGGAGGGTAGTCATACCTTGCTTTAGACAAGCCTGACATGTTGTGATGGGAATTGAGCACTTGGTATAAAAATCTGTAATGTTTGGTACAAAACAGCATCTTTAGTCTTGCTTTTTTTTCATTTGAGAAAGTTTTAGAAATTAGACCTGTACTGAATTTCAGGGACACAGAGAGGATTGCAAATGTTTTCATTTCATTCTGTCTTGAATAATGCATGTCCTGTTCACATAAACAAACCAAAAAGGAGCCCGGTGTCTTTCTGAGACCTCTTCTTTTTGTGTAATCCAGCCAAGGCTTTATTGATTAATTTCTGCATGCATGGCCTTTTCTGAACTTGTGATCATGAACTTGGAAGCCTCACAGAGTCTTTGACTGATGACCTGAGGGGCAGAGTCAATATTACTTACTTCTCTTAATCGTACATGTCATGTTAAATAACATCAGGGAGTAATCCACAACATCCACACATTTTATCAGAGTGACTTCTCAGCTCTTAATGTGGTGAAATTAGTTATTAGTTCCATTATCACATTAACCATCTGTCTAACTACTATATGTAAGAAACTACTGAAAGTACATTTATAAACTTTGCTACTTAAATAACGTTAAACAAATAGCTCTTCTTAAATATTTATATATTTACATATTATATTTTTAGTGTTTTCTTACCAACAAAAACATGAACATATGAATCTAAAATCAGCTGATATATAATATGGGATGACATACTGTTAATTATACAAACAGGTGAGTGACTTTATATTTACGTACTGCTAAATGCTCCGATGCTTGTCCGATAATGGCTCTACAGTTCACTTCCGCTTACGCAGACCTTGAAGTAAATGTTAAAATCACGTAGTGAACGTCTGTCTCGCGCTCGCAGACGTTGGTCAGATGCAAGCCGTCGAACAGTAAAACAGCTTCAACAGCTTATAGTAAATGTTTGATATTTATCTTTGCCAAAAGAGGGTGAGTAACTACCCAGCTGTTTGTTTGCCAAAATAACGTCCTTAGTGAAATGTTTCGCCTTGTTGCTTTTTTTTTTTTTATTATAGTTTTGTAGGATTTGCTGAACGTAAGTTAGCTAACTAGCTAAGTAATCTAACGTCAGCTGACAGCAGTTAGTTTACTTCACGGCTAAACTGACTTGTTTTTTTGGCAAGCTAGCAAGTTAATGTAATTAGTAACTTCTTGTCATTAGAAAAAATTGAATAATATGAAGGTTGTATGACATTAACTCTTATTCCAAAAAAATGTCTCCTTTTCCATAATTTTGCCATTAACTGTTCAAGCTCAGTAAACTGTAACTTTACTTAAACTTTGTACTTAAATTCAAGGTACGTGTACTTTACTTGGGTATTTCAATTCTGGGCAGTTTTGTAGTACTTCACCTTATCTCAAAGGCAAATATTGTAATTTTTACTCCATTTGTCTGACAACTTTAGTTTTGTCTGTCTGTTAAACTAAAGGATTCATCTTTTCCTTTATGGCTTCTTAAAATGAATACATTTTAAACCCCCAATTGGACTACATGAAAAAGAGAGCTTTATAGTTCTCACAGGACATCGACACAGCAAATAATCTCTTGAAGGCAATTTTATAGAATATGATGTATTTGTTTTAGATTAAACTGCCCAACAGTATATAAAAATAGCTAAAATAACGTAACCATAAACATCTACAGCAGTAAAATGCAGCAAACACAATAATGCACAAGTAATATTAATCCAAAAACACGATAGACAATAGTCAGGCCATTTTTCTACATAATGATCTTTGATACCTTGAGACAATTTTGCTGATAATACTTACTGTACATATTTTTACTTAAGGCAGGCTATGAAAGGATTTTCTACCAGTATTTTCACAGTATGGGAACTTTTACATAAGTAAAGTTAACTACTTTTATTTGAGTAAAGGATATGAATACTTCTTTCACCACTGACTTTAGTTTACATTAACAGAAGCTGTATCTATGTGGTCATTTCAGGATGGAGAGAGAGCGAGGTTTTAACTTCAGACTGTTGGTACCTCCCAGGTTGAATCAGGGACAGGTGTCTGCTGTTCGACCTCAGGAATTCATTCCAAATTGTGGGTACTTCATGAACACATTGCAGCAGGTAAGTTGAACTAGCCAATAGGTAACAAACAGGAAATGCTAATATAAAGTAAAACTTTCATGTTCGCTCAGCACTGATGCCGTCCTGCAGCGCGATAATTAGCCAACTTTTTACCAGACATGAAAGTCATATGCAGTATGCACATTTGTGGCCATTGTTCTCCTTGCTGTAAGCTGAAAACATTAATGAATGGAGGCAGCTGTAATCTAAGGCAGTATTCATTAACACATATGATGACTAAGCATCATTGCTGTTTTCCACTAGGGTTACAGTAAAGGTTTTGACAAAGAACAGAGCATGCCTCTTCCCAATACAAGCATGGTTGCACCAACCAGACAAGGTATTTTCTATTAAACAGCACTGACTACATGATTCAGCACAAACATTTTATAAAAGCTATGATAAATTAATTATTGTCCCTCTTTGAAAGACTTTCCCAAGATGAAAATTGTGCCACCAATGGAACAAGATGGGGTAATATTTTCACTGTACAAAAATGTGAAGTATGAACAGGATACAGTTAGCCTTTGCAATGTCGTTATTCTACAGCATGTCCGTTCACTTCCCATCATTGTGACTATTCCCTAGAATAATTGCAATCCTGGACAGCTTTATTCCAAGCTGTTTGATGAAGTTGAGAAAATTAAGTGTTGGAAGGTCAAAGCTGACGCTGATGCCGTGCAAAAGGAAAGGAAACTACAAGAAAACAAAAGAACAATTGAAACTCAGCGCAAAGCCATTCAAGAATTGCAGGTGTGTGCCATAGTGACAGGTTTTCTCTGTCTCTCCTTTACTCTCTCTTTAAACATATACTGTATATAGATCATTTAATTTGTTTATATTAACGAGTTATTGATAATAGAGGAACAGCATGCCCTAACAACCTTTGATATTCATAGTGGTATCTATTGTGTGTGTTCTGTCTTTCCAGTTTGGAAATGAAAGTCTCAGCATAAAGCTGGAGGAACAGATCAGTGAAAATGAGGATTTGGAGAACAAGTATGGGTGTTTGTTTTATGTGCTCTGTCAAAGCCAGACAAACATGACAATCTGATATTTAAATATAATTGTTTTGTCTATATAAAATATTTTGTTTCCAAATCTGAAATGCAGAAACAATGCAACTAGGAACTTATGTAATATCCTCAAAGATACTTTTCAGCGGACAGCTGAGAAAATGCATTTATGTAAGTAAAAAGTGCTTTACATTTTTCTTCCCAATTACCTGTCTTTACCAGCCATATTATTAAGGTATTGAAAATAATTGCTGCAAATTTTATAACCAATCTTTGCATTTTGTAGTTGAATCAGAAAGAGATGAAACACATCACCACTTTATGGAAAGTAGTGAAAGTATCCAGGTAAATCTCTAAATCTTTATCATGATGAAGTATTTGTTTTTATTAATGAATGTTGTAAAGGACTTACAGCAATAGTAGGACATAAGGTATGACTATCAGTTTACAAGTAACTTTTTTTCTGTAGAAACTACTTGCAGCATTCGAAAGCCTTCGTATTCGAGCAGAAGCTGATCAACAAGAGATGCAGAAAGGTTTTGTTTTTGTTTGTTTTTTGGGGACTTTTTACTATAGTAAAGCCAGATTTTAAGACTGATTTTCATTAGTCAAAAATAACATGAAGAATGAAATATTCCTTAAATTTAATTTTTTTTCAGTCAAAGAGGCCTTGCTGCAATTTGAAGAGCTAAAAGAGCAATATCATCAAGACTGTAAAATGAGAGAGAAAGAGGTTAGTAACTCTTCAAATAAGTTTATTTTGGAACTTAATGTAACCACAAGTTTTGAAACAAACAACTTAAGGACTGATACCACATCCACAGGTTTCAGTGCTTCAAACAAAACTTAAGAATACGGAAAAGGAACTACAAAAAATCCAGCTCGACTTCCATGAAACTCAGAAGCACTGCAAACAGCTTCAAGAAGCAGCAAGTAAGATGTTGATTACATTTCAAGATGCTCATAGCTGTACATTTTTGGATTAACATTTTGCTAATGTTCAAGGTTCAAGGTAGCTTTATCGTCAATTCTGCAATATGTATAACACATACAGAGAATTGAAATTACGTTTGTCAAGGACCCACAGTGCAACAGTAAACATGTAGTATACAAAGTAAACAGTTAGTATAAAAAGTAAAAATTTAGTATAAACGTTGTATAATGTTTTAGTTGTTCTTATTTCTTGTGTGTGCAGTGTCTCTCTCTTGGGACAACTGCTTATGAAAATGACATTAAAAGGTGAAAAAGTTGGCCTGACTATAAAATGATATTTTTGCCCTTTGGTTTTTCTACAATGTTAAATTAGTGAGCAGTATTAGATCTGCTTTGTAATTTGAAGGATAACTAGAGAATGCCAGCAAAGATCACATCATTAGATATTTACTTTTACTAACTTTTCAGATGAAAAATATGAACTTCTCCAAAGCACAAAAACTGAAAAGGAAACTCTTCTTCAAGAACTGCACACTGTAGAGCAGCGCTGTAAAGAAACTGAGGTGAGTGTGTTTTTGATTTTTGTCATTTCCAGTGAAGTTCGGCTCCATTGTGTTTGTTGCCTTTATTAACTATTTATTGGGCACTCATTGAAATACTTTGAAATTCAAAAATTCAACAATAGGGTGTTATTGGAGGACATAACAAAACTTTATTTCTGTTGTAACATTTTTCAAAATTTTTCAATGTCATGTGGCCATACATAGAGTGTGCGGAAATTACCAAAAATAGTCACTTGTCCAATAAAGGGTTAAAATGTTTTCTTTCCTTCAGAAAAATCGTGATACTGTTGCTGCAATACTGAAACAAAGTGAAGAAGAATATGCAGAGATAATTCGAAGCAAAGATTTAAAATTGGAGGAGCTCATCAGAGTTAAAAATCAACAAGAAGAGAAGCTGGAACAGATTGAGACAACTATTCAGGAGCTACAGAATTCACTAGCCTTAGAGATACACAGGTATACGTAATTCCTGAAAGTGTATTGCATTCCCCTCATCAAAAATGTTTTTCCTCATGCCATTATTTTCCTATTATGACTAAATTTCAAGGGCAAAGGAACTTGAGGAAAACCTCTCGGCAAAAAATGAGGAACTTGAAAGGAGAAACACACTTTTAGGTAAGCCGAGTGAAATACGTAGATATTTTTATTTGCTTGTATGTCAGGGTTAAAGATTTTCGTACTTAACAGGAGAGAGCATGGAGCAGAATGCAAAGAAAGATTCGCAGGTCAAAATCCTTGAAGATGAACTGGTAAGGTTTATATCAGTCTTCTAGGAGAATGTATTCTTTGGCTTCTGAACCATTCATTGTAGTGCAGACACTACAGAAGATGACTTGAAGACACTCACAGTATGCTATTGTTGTTCTAAGGACAAAAAATCAAAATCCATTGAGTCCATGAAGGCTAAGATTAATGTCACTGAAGTCAGAGTGGAGGAACTCACAGCTGAGATCTCAAGGAAAGCTAAAGAAGTCCAGCTTTTAAAGGTGATACAAATAGATACTTCTTCTCAGAGGGGAAAAGGGATGTTTATTCCATAGTGTAATACAGATACCTAAAAACACGTGCTCTACATTCCTCATTTTCTTTTATTGATACAGAATGAAGCAGAGGTTGTTCTTGCTGAAAATGATCAGCTGAAGATGGCTTGTGAAGCTGCTGAAAAGGCACAAGAAGATTTCAAGGAGAAGTCTACAGTGACAGAGGTTTTTTACATGAGTTTCATGTTCTTGTTGCGCATTTACACCTCTTTGGAGGGTTTTTTTGATAAAGAAAAAATATTCAGTGATATTGTGAATTATATACAGTACATAGCTTCACTGCATTTTATATTCCCTCAGATCAAAGTACAGGAGCTGGAGGGACAGTTGTTTACTGAAAAGAAGGAAAACACCTTTCAGATGGAGCAACTGAAGAAAGACATTACACAGCATGAGTAAGTTCTGAAGCCACTCTATAATACTTGCATATATAGTAGAGAATATTATATAAAACTGATGTAATCCTTATGTCTAATTTGTATAATGTGTGTTATTTTTAAGAGTAAAGTACAAAGAGCTATTATCCAACTTCAATGAGGTGCAATCTGAGAAGACAGCCATTCAACAGCAGTTTAAGAGTGGATCTTCTCATGTGAAAGCTATTGAGGCAAACATAAAGGTCTGAGTGATCAAATAAATTATTTTCAAGTGTACAGTAACTGCATTAGACATTAGCTTTTGTTTTTACCACTCATTGTATCATATGAATAACAAATTTGACTGTTCAGGCGAGTGAGGAGAAGGAGGTGAAGCTCACAAGAGAAATTCAAAGACTGGAAGAAGAAAACCAATCTTTACGGTGAGTTTACACTACAGACGCCTAAAGAAATTTGACATTGTGTAGTTTTAGAGATGTAGAATTGTATATTTCCATGAAATAGAGAGGAAGTAAGCTCCATTAAAAACAACATCCATGGGGAGCATCTGGAAACTGAGACTCTGTGGAAGAAAATGGAAGAGAATGTAAGTGTGCAAACTAAATCTAATCAATAATAACACAAGAAAGATGCCTGTTACTCTGAAAAAAATGTTGAATAAGGATTTTATTTCTTCTCTTTGTGTACAGTGTGAACATCTGCAGGAGAAAATTACAGAGAAAGAAAAACACATCAAAGCAGTGGAAATAAAGGTGAATATGAAATAGAAAGCTTAAAATGCTGTTATTATTGTTGATCATTTTCTGATCAATATTTTATTTTTTGTTTTTTAGCTGTGCAATTTAAGGAAAAAACTTAAAGCCCAGGAGGAATACCAGAAAGAGGTATTTGATGATATGAAACTGGAGATATTGACTATGACTATGACTATATTATATATTTTCAGCTATCATTTCACTTGTATATTTTCAGAATAAAGTGTTTAAGAAACAAATAGCACAGGAGATTGCAAAATCCAGTCAACTTGAAAAAGTGGTATGATGATTTTTTTTTTTTATTTCAGTTCTTAATATTGATATAAAACAATTAAACTAATAAATATGACCATGTATGATGTAGATGTTTGTTGTTGTGTATAGGTTACTGGTCTTCAGGTGGAGTCCGAGAACTTTAAAAGGCTGAATGAGGAAGACCATCAGAAATTGCTTAAGGATCTTGAGTCCAAATCAACTGTTGCAGCAGAGCTCAAGAATGAGGTTATTTATGTTATTTATAATGTTTATAGCTCATTAGAATAAGAAATTAAGAACAAAACCACCTTGTCTTACAGGCACAAAAACTCAAATTAACAGCAGCAGAGGCCATCAAGAGCAAGGAAGACACTGAACTCAAGTGTCAACACAAGATAGCGGATATGGTTGCACTGATGGAAAAACACAAGGTAAGGTTGTCATAAAACTATACTTTATAAGATAAGTTAAGCTTCTTCTGTCTTATAAATATGCCTGAAACAGCATATGTGTCCATCTGAATGTATGTTGCATCTTTAAGACTCTTGACTTATTATTATCAACTTCTTACTAGAGTCAATATGACCGCATGGTTGAAGCAAAGGATGCAGAACTTAATGAGAACAACAAGAAAGAGAGAGAGGCTATTGCTTATAGGACATCACTGGTATGATGCAAAAACTACCTATTAATGTTAATTCACAGAAAATTAGATAATGAATACACTGTATCCTTAAAATCAGGAGTTGGATCTTGAGAAGCACAGGACAGACAATGATAAGCTGAAGAAGCAGCTAAAGACAGAAGAGAGAGAGAAGGTATGTCCCTAGTTTGAATCAGTTTATATTTGTACTTATTTACTACTCATTGTACTTTACCTGTCTGAGACAGTTAATTCTGGGAAAAACCTTTATTTATTGCTGTTAGAAAACCCTGCAGAAGGAGCTAGCTGATTTGAAGAAAGAAATATCATCAATGAAAATCACTCAGCTGTCACAAGTAATGATCAAGCAGGTACAACATCTGTACATTAGCCAATAAACTACCACTGTGGACGTGGTTTGTCATCACTTGTACTTCACAAAGATTTAATCTTGTAAATTGCAGTCATCTGCCTCAAACTGTGAACAAGAGAGAGGTTCAGAGACTCCAAAAGAGAGAGCTTCAAAGAGACACGTGTTTGACTTCTCCAAGATCAGGAAAACTCCCTCCTATGGCAAAGATGATGGAAGAGCTGCAGTTATGAAGAAAGCGGTGAGATTAATCTTCCAAAAGCTTTTAGACAGTTTGAGGAAATTGTCTCAAGTCAGCCACATTGTGAATTGTTGATGTAAGTTGTCACATGCACAACATATTGCACGTTCTCTTTTGCATTTTCATGGTCGAAGAAGGGTTTGTAAAACTACAGTAGATATTGTGTATTTACTTGTCTGTTTGTCCCATTCAAACCACCATCCTGTGAGGGAACAGTATTTGCCTTTTTTCATGGACATACTATTTATTATTCACCTAAATTGTGAAAAAAGGAAGGTGTGCATGTGCCTGCAAAGGCTTTGTCTTTTTCTTCCGATGCATTCTTTTGTAGGTGAAGTGTCACTCTCTGAAAACACTGTATGAACATGTGTGAACATGCCACTAGAGCTTATTGCTGAAAATGTAACTGTGATAACATTTTATGTTCTGTGGTTAAGGAATCTGACTATGAGTCCATCAGAACATCAGGTGGAACCACACCAAAAACCAAGGTAGACAGTTTAATCTGTTTATTACTGTTGACTGGCAATGATCGATGCCTGTTTATCATAACAGTTCATTCTGTGTAATTCTGTGTATGACTGTAGCATTCACAATAGCTCTGACATTCAATCAACTCTAACTGACATTGACTTTTCTTCATAGGAAATTTACACTGAAAACCTGAAAACCTCAAGAAGAATTACAAATAGCATTGACGGAATATCTAAGATTAAAGTAATATACAGTATCATTCTGACATTTTCTAAAATGAATAAAATATTAATGACTTTTGGTGACATTTACTTTTTGAAATCCCTCACAGTCCTACAGAATAAGGACACCCCCATCAGGTCTGTCACCAAACTGGGGGAAGAACATCATAGAGCTTGACCCCAAGTCTGATAGCGCTGGTCAAAATGATATCTTGGTGAGTAGTATTCTAATTTGTTGATGGTTTATTTGTCAGAAGTGTGCAGTATCATAAACTGCGCTGGTTTTGTTCTTTTGATCATTTGTGCAAGATCGCCAGAAGAGCTGATTTTCTTTCTGTTTCTCCTTTTGACAGAGCTATGCAAGTGCACCTGCATCCAATTTTTCTGCCTCACACTGCAAAGGAAACATCTTGCAAAAGGTAGAGTGACCATAGTGGTGTAATGCTATTTGTATTCAGAAATTTCATGCATGGACAAAGTGGAGTGAATCCTTTAATTCATTAAAGATTTGGATCAATATTATTTTCAGATCCAGAGCCCTGTCACTCATAAATCACCAGGGAACTCCTTGAAACTAGCTGCAATAAAAAGGATGAGAGATGCTGGTTGGACTGCTGTTACTAGCTGTGACAAAAAAAAGAAGAAGAAAATCAATGAGAAGATCTTTGCATAAATAGTGCTGTTACAGGTCAGATAAAAAGTTATTATAACAATATTAGACAGGTTAGCTGTCCACGTTCCAACTTACATAACATATATATATCGTTCTATTAGTGATCACATAGATAGTAAATATAATCACACAGGTAGATTTATTTTTTGACATATATAGAAAGGTATTGTTATGCATTAGTTAAAAAGTATTGTTAACAGAAAGACTTAGGTGTTCATATTCCAGTTTGTTTGTTTGAAGTTTCTGAGTAACTGTAGAGTCACTGTCTATGCTTTTAAGTACTTTTACAAAAGTTCAGTTTTGTTGCAATGTTGCATGGAATAATTTATCTTGACTGGTGTTCACATAAAATCTCATCCATTCTGCACAAGTTTAAAGTTGGTGTGGGAAAGGGTGTAGTTGTTAAGTTTTTCAGTCTTAATATATATTTAATTCATATATTAATCTATCTTAGTATGGACAGTGATATAAATAAAAGTAATGTTCAAATCACTCAGCTTTGTCCTTGTTTGAATGTTCTGTCCATCGTCATTTTCTTATCCTCTCTGCCATTAGTCTCTTGTGAAGAATGTGAATTTTGCAGGGATGAAATTGCAGTCTTGAAATTGTTCTAATTGATGAACAAAATTGTTTTTTTTCTGTTGAGAACCGAAGGTGTTCTCAAACTGTAGGAACTCTCTCCTTAATGAAGGAACTCGAGGCGGAATTGAGATTGGTCTTCTGAGGATGTTGGTATATTGTCGTATATTGGATGGCCGTCATAAAGTCCTCCAGAAATTACGAGTGTGTCATCATCTGGTACAAATGCATCTGTTGAAAATTACCCATTGAATAAAATAGTAGTTAAAAGGTACATTTAAGTGATAATACTACATAAATCGGTTTGTGTTGGTTCTATAATGAAGGGAAACTCCTTACCCGTGTCATCAGTATTGTGAAGAGGTTGATGCAAGAATTGGATTTTCTCTTTGCATTTGTGAAACATAAAGCCAACCAGTGCCATAGCAAACACTCCAAGTACAACGCTGAAGACAATAGTCATATTCTTTTCTGGAATGTTTAATTGCAAACCTAATAACACAGGAAAAAAGGAAGCAATTAGAGCCATTCACATGAGTTTAATATCAACATGAAGAATTGAATCATTAAGAAAACAGGAAGCCTGATTCTTACCTTCTGTTGTTCTGTCCAGTGAATCTGAGGTTGTGTTCACAGTGTGAGATGAATTTGTAGTTGTAATTACTGGCTTATCAGATGTACTTATATAACCCTCTGTGGTTTGCGTTGTTGCTGTTAGTGTCGTCAGTGATGGACTGTTTGTTAGAGGAGTCGTGATAGTTGTTGACTGAGGGGTCTGGAGAGGACTCGTACTCTCAGTTGTAGCTGTTGTGCTTTTGGTGGATGTTTCATTGTTTAGGGTCATGTTAGTAAATGGAGTTGTGCTGTCAGTCGAATCTGAGACAACAGTTGCAATGTCAGGAGAGTTAGATGATGTCAGGTGTAAGTCAGAGGTTGTTATTGGAGGTGTGGGCGACGACAGCTCCTGTCCTGTTTGTGCCATAGCAAAAGAAAGGGCCAGAAGGTAACAAGCCAAGGTAGCTAAGATGTTGTCCATGGCCATTACGTCCTGTACTGGGGAACAAAACATGGCTTGAAGAACACTCCTATAAAATATACACTGTCGAAACATTTATGTAACAGTTTCAGTTTCAACCGAAAACCTGAGGCTGCCATGGTGTTACGCAGTGAAAATAATACCCTAAACATGCTGTATGACCTTTTGTAAGTCCGTCTTAAAGATTACATTCAGATCTTCTTAGAACAGATCAGCAGCAGGAAGTGACTATACACACTAAACATGGCTGTGTACGCACTAAGAAAGTGCTAATTGCTTATCAACTCTTACATCAGTCGAAGTACTTTTAATCTCCTGTGAAAAGTCCAAACTTTAATTAAGAAGTAAATTATTTTTTCAGAACATATTTCTGTAGACTGATTAAAAAAATAATAGGCTCACCTTGTTCTGTTAGTATCAGTGAACGCAATGACTTAGTTCACTTCCCTGGCAGTGAGTCTGCCTCCTTGTCGCAGCTCACCCTCCACTTCCTACAAACCTGAAACGGCTAAAGACTTGATTTGCTGGCATGGTGGCAGGTAAAAGTGGGCTGGTCTATCCTTTGTAAACTTCCTCTATTGTATGTTGCCAGGGATACAAAGGGCAGGGTTATTACCCAGACCAAAGCTCAGTCTCTCTCCCTCTGTCTGGCTCTCCCATGCTCAGTTCAAATAAATTTTACAGCCCTGAGTGGAAGAGAAGCCATGTTGCCAAATTATTAACTACACAGTAAACTTATCTTTTTTGGCATCCTGTATTCTGTCTCACAGACATCTGGAGGTCATACACACGGACGTTCTCTGTTGAATTTGTGCTTGTGTAGGTGTGTTTTCAGTCAACACGGTTGAACTTTGTACAAAAAATTTATTAACATGTAGAATTCGTGACTGATTGGTACAGGTAGTACATAAGGAGTGCACAATTTTTTTTAATGTAAAATAACAAGGCAAAAACAAAAAACTCAACAAATGACCATTGTTCCTTCAAAACACTAATGCATTCATAGCTATTGCAAAGTAACAAACAGTATTCCGGTGTGTCAGCATGAAATAAGAGAAGATAATGTTCAGGTACAGAGCGTAGAGCGAGCAGTCGCTATCAGGCAGAACAATTGAACAAAGGGCATTAAAAGTAAGACAGTGTTGCCACATCACTGCTTAACAGGAAGTGGAAGCAGGTCAATCAATGTGGGCCAAAGATGTGCTGGTGTGGTGATATAGCTTGTGTATATTAAAGACCTTTTTCCCTTTTGTTCTGGGAATACTAAACAGATGAAGCATCCTGTTAAAATAAAGGACTATATTATAATACCAAATGTTGCAAAACATATTCCTACTATATATTTCTATTCGCAGTTTTGGAATTTGAATTACATCCTTTTAAAGTTCAACTTCAGCTTTGCCAAGCTTTATTGCTAGTTATCAAGCTCTTTCTTAATATACAATCAAAATGATTTTGTATCTCGATTTTAGCACATAATAAATAGGCACATGCCAATAATAGAGTTACAATTATTTGTTTTTGTAAATCAAATGCATCACAGCGATGTAGCAACAAAACAATTGTGGCTTGTCATTGACGTGTTCATGATAAAAAAAACGCCTTCAAATGCCTCCACGAAGTAACATTGTATTGATTTAGTAGCTTTACAGTTTGGTGAATTTTTCAACAGTCTTGTTCGCCATTTCAGTTTCTTTGAATTTTGGGTGGTCAGCTTCCACGTGAAAGAATGCTGCATCCTTTTCTGTGATGTTTATTACCTGTAGAGAACGTTCAGAAAATTATTAGTGACATATGACCGAATCTTAGTTTGGTGAGCAGTATATCCTCACTTTGTTGACAGTTCTCTAACAAAATGATCAATCTCTTACCTCTGGCTGTCTACACCCATTGAAGCATGCCAGATCGCTCTTCCTCACAAACAGATCAGAGTCCAATTTTTCTTGCTTGCATCCACCTAAAAAGAAATAGATATATATTCCTTTAACGGTTTTATGATAGATGTAGATTATAATTTTAAACATTTAGGCCATACAAGCGTTGAGTGTCTGTGCAATGGAAGTAGAGGTTTAGAGATAATGCCTCACCTGTGATAATGCTCACCAGCAAGCCAGACCCAATTGTGGTCAGTATACCCAAGAGAGCGAAGTAGACGTAAGACAGAGAGTACCAGGAATCTGCCAGATGTGGCCTGACACTGACACACAAAGAACATCATTTTAATAATCATCCTCATGTTATTCTGTACTTGTTACACCAACATGATTGTTACTTTTTCTGTAGTAGGGATACTAGTAATAATTATCTTTATTATCAATTAATTTGCAGATTATTTTCTCAATTAATCATCAGATTACATTCTGGCATTTTGTCCAACCAGCAGTCCAAAACACAAACATATTCAGGTTAGTTATATAAAACAGAAAAGCAGCAAATCCTCACGTTTGAGACGCTTTACCCAGAGAATCAAAGATGAGGTCAATTCAAGTATTGATGTCGATTTATGAACTAATTGTTGGAGCTCATATTTAAAGTACATGTTGTTAATAGATAATCTAGATTGAGCATTTTCACTCTTGTCAATGTGCATATCGAATGTATTTCAGAGTTGCTGCTTTTTAAATGTATTAAGCCTATTCAGAAATCTAGTTCTCAATTGTAGTCCAGAAAAGTAGTGGTTTGCTTTAATCAGGCTCGTGGACCATGACTTATCGTTGTAGGTGTTTGACCTAAATAGAATTGAATCTTTTTTTGGATGCTTTAAACCCTTGACTCATTTTTATGTGTTTTATTCTTTTGCTGCTTTATATTTATTATCACCATGTCATGTACGTGATGGACCTTAATTTTTGTGATATGACTCACTCAGGCTTTGGGGTCAGAGTCACTGGACTGATTGTGGTGTAGTTTACGTCTTTCGTGTAGTTGCAGCTGTCAGTAATAAGCTTGAGAGGCATTGTCATGTTCGCTGTTGGTGGGTAAATCTGGGCTCCGATCCCCACCCAAAGAGTCAACGCTAGACCAGTGATCATTCCTACAAGTCCTCCCTGCAAAGTAAATAACACTGCAGTCAAACACTCCTTGCTTGTAACACATAGTCAGTTTCTTTGCGTTGTGAGAAGGTGCAGTTGTGCTCGTAAATGTTCCAGTAATAGGAAATACTCACTATTGAATTTGATGTGCGGAATAGCATGCCTAATAGGTAAAGGCCAAGAAGAGGCCCGCAGATCATACCAAATATGGACAGAGCTGCCTGAAATTAGAAAACAGGCAAAAGACTTGTAGTTCATAGTACTCAGCACTTGATGGTGCTGTAGAGCAAGAAATGGCTGTACTTTACTGTGTATTGTTAGTGCATGGTTGTGAGAAGTTCACCTGCAAAATGCTTCCCATCAGTGAGGCAACTCCAGCCATCCCAATACAAACGGCACCAAAGAATACACCTGGTAGATGGTAAAAGTCAAATCACTGAAATTAAAGAAAGGATCTAAACACAGTACCGATTCAAACATTTTTGGTGTGAACTCTAAGACAGATGAGCTAATGTTTTTCCTACATATACATATACACATAAAGCTTAGATGTATTTCAAGTCTGATTTTTTTTCTGCTTTTTGGCTTCATGTATTTTATAAAATACATTTTCTGCGTTTTACTATTTAAATTTTAAGTTGCTTTCTCTCTTGTTTTACTGTTAGTTATAAAACATTTTTAAATCTGATTTCCGGCTGTTGGGACATGTTACCCACCTATAAACTGAAAGCGGGATTGTAGCAACAATAGATTGTAGGTGCAGGCGGCTCTTCAGTGCTTTTTTATATCACTGCTGCTTGAGCACAGTACAGTAGCGTTTATTCTCTCATAACAGACAAAGGTCAATTTTAGTAAAAACATGAATGAATCTTAGGTGGTTTAAGTCTAAGTAGCAGAATTTGGATGTATGGAAGCATCCATTTTCTGTCTCTTACTTTGGTCCAGGTCACGGTCATTTCATTAATTATAGCATTAGTAATTATTGATAAATACTGAAATAAGGGTCATATCATCCCTAAAGGTTTTCCATCAAAATTCCATACTTAATTGTGAAACGGGTGTTGAATTGCTACTATGTAGTATTAGAAAAAATCCTAAAATTAACGTTGTGAACCCTGTTTTTTTTTGTTTTTTTTGTTTTTTTTTTGGGTCATAATGATAAGGAACTTTCTGATCTTGTGAGCAAACAGCATTACAGATACTAATCTGTATTTTTTTTTTTTTTAAATGCTGCAGAATTCCTCTCACAGAAAGGGAGCCACTCCCTTGATCTTATCCAGCCAAAAGAAGTTTGTAGAACCTACTTGTTCAAGCTTGTCCAGGCTATTCTCAGTAAATCTACCTGATGAAAGGACTACATCATTCTAGCATTAATCACTGTTGGTACATTGTGCTTAGTGAAATCTGTTTTTAGAAACTCTTCACATTTAATGATTTAGATTTGTTTTTGAATAAACAAAACTCTCTCTCTCTTGTTCAGAGCTCTCAGGCGATCTACTATTACCACCTTCTGATCATGTCATAGCTCGTGCAGTAGAACTGGAAACACAATTACCAGCTAAGCGTAACAAATGTTCAAACAAACGGCCATCTTGGTGTCAGCTATTATCTTGTGAGCTCACGGTGTATGGTGAGTAATGTAATATTCATGATCACCAGAATGTATCGTAAACTCATACTAAGTGGACAAGTGTTTGCTCCAGTTTTCAATTATGTCTTTAATAGACCGAAAGTATTTTTTGCACAACTTACTCAGGCCCATGTTCATCCACGACACTTGTCTATCTGTGAGGTTTTTGCACACTGGAAGTATGAAGTCTTCCACAGTGACAGCAACGAGGGCATTAATGCTGGAAGACACCGTGCTGAAAAATATGTAAGTGCACATTTTTAGTCACCGAACAGCACATAAGGACTGATACATTTAAATAGAAGATTCGATTACAGATCAGATCAGTCTCACGTAGCATGTGGATTGTAGTTTCTTGTGAATGTAAACGCAGATAAACCTTTTCCGTGGAACAATCACACAGACTTTTCCAAGGAAGAAATGTAATCCAGGTACTTGTTCTTTGCTTATCGTTGTATCTTATCTATTGCAACATTTCTTCATCAACACTAAAAAAAAATGTTTCCTTGTTTGTGTCAGGCCTCACCTAAGCGTGCCACTGTATGCAGCAGCCACAAACAAGCCAGGGACTCCAGGGTAGTCTGCCAGCATATCCATCACAAGGTAGGGCAGTAGCTAATTTACAAATATAAAACATTTTTAATTTTATTGCTTTGTTGCACCACAAAAAGCATAATGTCAATGTGATGTTGAATGAGGAGACAATTGCAGTTGCGGTTACCTGGTCAGGGGTGCTAACATCACCGTTTGTAAATGGATCACAGTCTTTGTAAATGGAGAACATGGTGAGGCCAGAAAGCACAGCCAGAGTCACAGTTACCCACAAGCCAACCATGTTCAGATACAAAGACCTGAGAGATGGAGAAAGACATGTCAGTGCATTTACCTTTGCTCACAGTCAACAGTGTATTGTTTACATTGCACTGCAGGAATGCTCACATCTTGGCCTGTGTCAAGGTTTTGCAGGAGATGTAGCGCTGCACCTGGGACTGGTTGATGGCATAGATAGATGCCCACATCACACTGCCGCCGATGATAATAGACCAGAATGTGTGTCGCTTCAGAGGATCTGGGTCAAAACTGTGATAAAAGTCAACAGGTGAAAGAATAGTGGAGGTCAAATTTGGGGACATCAGCAATACAAACTTCCAATAATGTGGGTTGGCACTTTTGAGGCAATAAGCAGACATCATTATTATTCAGTTTTCTTTATTATTGTGTGCTATTGTATTCTTGGATTCTAAAGCAACAGTAACAGCAGGAAAATTGATCATTTTTGTTTTCCTGTGGCTGCAAACTAATTTCTCTGACCCAGGAAGCCCCTCCCATCTGGTGTCATAATCCATTTAAAACAAATGATGAATGATGTTTTTTTTTTTTTTTAAACAGAAGTTTGCTTCTGTACTTACTCAAACGCATCTAGTCGGCCTCTTTCGGCAGCATCTTCCCAAATATTCGTCAGGCCTCCCTGCAGTACGGCTCCTCGAGCTATAACAGCCACAAAACCTGCCAGCATAATTATCATCTGCATCACGTCGGTCCAGATTACTGCTTTCAGACCGCCCTGAAACAAAATCCATGTTAGAGCCATCTTATCATAGTACTTCTGAAGTGTTTCCAATTTAGGGTTAGTTGAGGCTAAGTGCAATGTTAAAATGTGTATCATTCATGCAGAGTCACATTTGAAACTAGACGGGAACTTGGGAAGTGCAGACATCCACCAATGCTAATAGTCCACTCATTAATGATGTGCAAATTTGAAAACACTACCACTTTATACATGTTTAAAAGTACTAGAATTTCACATTTGGATGTGAGTAAGAGTATGTTGCAGGATACTGTATTTGTACTGTATTTATGTTTTTATAGACATACCTTAGTGTGACAATAAAGTGTTGTTACAGTGTTTTAATTGTACAAATTCTCTTCACTGTCCCCAGCTACACGTGCACGTGCCCTCAGAGGATTACTGGTACACGTGAATGTGGATTGTAAGATGTATGACACTTATTCCGTCAAGTCCAAATGTCCAGTGTTATTGAAAGTAAAAAATAACTTGTGTGTCCGCCCAGTGATACAGGTCTGCTCCAAATTTAAATGGGTTCATCTTTGGCCCAGACAACACCCTTTCACCTAGTTCTGTGATTTTTATTTTTTTCCCGTAATCCTGCCGACAATCAGACAAACAAACTGAACCAAAAACATCCTCCTTGGCAGATGTGACATGTTTCACAAAATCATAAAGTTTTATTAAAATATGAAGCTAAAATGATCGGATGGCGATATCAAAGTGCAAAATTGGTTGTAAAAACCACACAGAACCAGACTTTTTAACTTTTTTAACGTTTAACCATGTTTGAAATACAACCATTCTTGGACCTGAGGATTTCATTCTGTGTTTGTATACATTATAAACCTCTTGTGTACTGTTGGGAAAGTGGGTCATCCATTCAATACAATACATGATACTTTTTGACAGTACAAACCAGAGTGCAGTAGATGATGCACACGACTCCTGAAGCCACCAGCACTCCCCACAGATCAAGCCCTGTGACTGAGTAATAAAAACAAATTTCCATTACATCTCAGATAATTAAAATAAGCCTTTATAGATGTAACAACATGTGACAGTTTTAGGAACTTCAAGCCACAGTCTCCATAACGTCCCCGAAATGGTGTATTAATCCATCATAATAATGTGGCACTTGCAACCAATTCTCCTTTTATTTCAAATGAAAGCATATTTTTCTTTCTTTCTTTGTTATGGGTTTTTTTGGAAAAACAGCACTATCTTCTACGAGTCTATTAGAAGAACTCTGTTATCAGGACAAAATAGATAGTTGTCAGGAGATTAGACATAACAATGTATCACCAGGACGCAGATGCAGTTTAATACGTTACAGTCAAGTAAGGCTAAAATCTAAAAACCCTAATTGCTCCTTGTTTGTCCACAGGTTTGTTATCCAGAAGAAGTGGACCTGAGAGTTTGTGGCAAGTGAAAAAGGTGAGAAGTCACAAACAATAAGATGGGAATCTGGAGGATGTTCGCATGTAATGACTTACTTTGATTTAGTGCCAGAGCTGGAGCATAGATGACCAAACCGGTGTACAGGATCTGAAAAAAAGATTCCACCATTAGTTGATTAGATGGAAACACAAACAGGTGCTTCATATTGATTGTGGCAGTGTTATCGAGTACATTTTACATAAAGTCAAACGGAGAAAAGGGAGGTGCTTTTTACCATGTTACATTTACCATGTTAATTATGGATGTTTGTTCCACATGGTTTTGTCATTTAGTTTTTAATTATCTAAATACAAAAAGTAATTGTTTTCAATAACGGCATGTTTAGTTACCGTCTGTGCGATGTACATTGATGTTCCAATTAATCGAATGAGCCGGTTGAAGCGCCTCTCCAGGTACTGGAAATGAAAGGAACCATGGTCAAACATTATTAAACTGGTGATTTGGTTCATACTTGGTGCTTTAATTTATACATTCATATTTACAAAATGTTGGTGTTTGTGTCTTTGTTACTCAAGTTTGAACTGTAATTGCCGACCTTTTGGAGGAAATACTTTTATAACAGTTGCATTCTGTACAACCTTTGGCAGATGTGTTTTCTGTACCAAGAAAGCATGCTTGCTTTATTGATCTTTACATTGTAAGTAATTTCCTGCTGCACCTGTCAGCCAAGCTTTTTCCCATTATAACATACAGTCTGTGACATTTCCTCACCTCATAGGCACTGGTGATCCCCAGCCTGTAGAACAGTGGGACGAAGAGCTCGGCAGTGACAGCAGACATGATGGCATAGGAGAAGGCGAAGAGCCAGTAGGAAGCTCCATAGCGGTAGACCTCAGCAGGTGTGCCAATCACTGTGATGCCAGACATGAAGCTGGCAGTGAGTGACATGGCAACAGGCACCGCTGTCATCTGACGTCCACCCAGCAAGAACTCAGCGCTGCTGGAGTCCTTACGACTTCGGATTGCCTGGAAAAGGCCGATGCCAGCTGCCAGTAAAATAATTCCAGCAAACACGATATAGTCCGGCACGGAGAACGTGGCCACTGGACCACCTGTACCAACCATGGTTAGTTGAGCTGAAGAAGCTTTCTTTGCAGCCTGAGAATGCTTAGATTCAGAAGAATTTCTGTCATTCAATCTTACTAAGATTTAATGATCTTAACTCTAAATGATCCTGCAATTGTCATATATACTAACACCAACAACAAAATTTCACACTTAAGTCAGCAGGTAAAATGCTTTTCTGTGTAGTTCAGACTCAACTGTAAGACGTATATAAAATCAGCTGCACTAGAAAAATCCAAAGACTTCGAGGCTTTAGTCCGCTGTTGTTTTCAGCTTTACTAATCCAGTTGTCCAACTCCGACTGATAAAAGAACAAGGAGATATTTCAGCTGCATCTCCTGCAAGTGGCAGGAGTCTGGTCCACTCTGATGATTTCAGCAAACTATAAAGATTAGTTCACTTTAGTTAATGATCTATCAAGGACACCCAACACTGAAGTCAGTCATAATTTCACTGATTGTTAAACCATCCAATGGTGTGTCAGTTGTGATTTTCTCTTCAAGATGTTTCCATTTCTTATGAAAATGAAGTGACACATCCAGAGGGGGTCTTTATACAACTGCACTTTACTCAGTAGTTATTGGTTATGTGAGGAATTTCCTGCAAAGCAGCTTCAATCTGTAAGGTTGAACCACCACTGCTACATCCTTTGTTTGTGTCACACATTCATATGTGATGACTGTTGCTAATATATCTTACTCTCCTTTGACTTAGGTGTGACAACTACAGTGAAAAATAATGCAGACAAGGTAGAAAAAGTAGGTGTAAGCAGCTGGCAGGGACATTATGTCAATGTCACACAGATTAAGTGTGATGATGTGTTCATATTTGTAATCTAATGAATGGAGATTTAATGGTTGATTTCATTCCAGTCACTCTTGATGAGAGCATCAGATCCAGTAAATTCCTCGAAAGTTAATGGAAAATGGCACTTAGTGTTAATGTTTGTAAAGGTGGGTAAGAGCTCGGAATGAGCGACTAAAATAGACATTGAACTTACACTATACTATACTGTTTTCTGAGCATTTGTCCTCAAGGATTTACTGACTACCGGAGGATGTCGTCCAGTTAATTATGTGCATTGTGTAAGATAACTGTTATTAGATGAGAACTTCAGCCAAGTGAAAAAGAAGGACATCAGTGTATTTGAGATTTATGACACAGCAACAAGAATGCCAAGAGAACAATGTGATTGTCAAAATCCTCTAGAACTAAAAAATAAAGGGTAGATCACAACAATAACATTTAAAACAATCACATGTAACAGTGACTAAAGGTGTCAGAGAGACTTTGACTGTCCTTGACAATCATTAAACAAAAATAGAGATAAGAAAATAACCCTAGTCTGGCAATATAGATAAGTGTCCTCACTTTTTAAATCATGGTACTAATTTATCAGTCTTGAAGTCTTTATCTGAAAAAATATGATGTTTAGAGACAAATGTTTATGTCTGCTGCAGTAGTTTTTATTTCGCTCACCATGAAAGATTAGATAAACCTGCTCTGAATGTTCATTCCAAGTCTGGAACATAACAGCCTGTGAAATTGACTTGTGTATGTTGCTGAATTGCGTAGATTTCTGTGGTCCTCAATGCACCAAGAATCGTTTGGACATGCATATTGAGAAAGTGCTTTAAAAATTTCTTATTACACAAAGTGCAGTTTCTGTAGTTAATTTTTACTCAAATGACAGACAGATTATGTTTGTTTTGGAAAAGGAAGTAAAACCCTGAGTTTTAGTGACTCCTTAGAAACAATGTGTTCTTTCAAGCAGAAAGGAAGCTTTTGGGCATTTTGTGACATCTAGTGGACCCTGTCTCAGACTACTTTGACAGGATCAAATACAGAGGTGCATGGAGGCTTTCGGCCAGTGCAGAATCCATTCAATCATGTTCCTTGGTTACTGCATAAACTTTGTTCATCAAGGAAATAATTAATTCATTTCATCCACATAATGGACTACAAGTTCAGTTCATCCTTTTTCGTCACAGATAGAAGATAACAGCTAGCTTGGATAATGGTGGATTATATAATGTTAGTATAAATACTGTTCAGCTGGGATGTTGAGACTCAGCATCATCAGGCCTGCAGGCGCCAGCATCTCTCGAGCAGGTGAGGAACAAATATTAGATACAAACCTATCTGTTGTCTCGTTGTTAATGTATTTTTTATCTTTACTTCCCATGTAGGCATCAAATTGATTGGTAGAAAATAACATTGCTTAACATGGAGACTGCAGTGTTCTCCTGCTGGCTCCTTTTCCTGCTGTTCAGTCCAGCTGTTCCCATGTGTTTACCCGCTGACTTCACCCTGTATGTGGAGAGGCCAGAGTGTGACTTCTGTGTGGCCATCAACACGACCATCTGCATGGGATTTTGCTACTCAAAGGTATGTTCTGTCAATTTGTGGTGAATGAATGGATTGTCATTCATTTCTTCAGGTGGAAAAACAGAACTGAGTTATTGTCATACAGAAAGTTTATCTCGTGGCTGATGAAAAATTTATCGTAAGCAAACTGTTAAATATTGTCAATGGAAGGATAGATAATAGAAAGGAGAAAAATATTGAATGAAATACATAAACAAAATGCAGTATGGCACTTATATACTTAGGCGAAAGTTCAAAAATGTGGTTGCAATATGGAAAATCACTCAAATCTGACCACAGGTTAAAATTCTAAAAAAGATTCTAAAAATACAGCAAAATTCATTCCCGACTTTCTGGTAGTATCCCAGAAGTATCAGTTATTGAAAAGTTCATAGTTGTGTTTGATATTAGGGAAGCAAGAGTAAGTAAAAATGTAGCTTCTCTGAGCGAATTTTCTCCTATTTTCAGTTGAGAAAAAGCACTAAAAAAAGAGATTCTTATGCCCTGGATGCAACTGAGGTGAAGTCAATCAGGCCACAAGCTGATTCTTATTTAAAGATGTATTATTTACCCAATTGACTATAAAAGATGTAAAAGTTGATGTGAAAGTATTGAAACAATACAAAGCATAGTAAACATGGTTATCTTATGTCACCATACAAAAAACATTCATCAAGCTCTCAAGGAACTGAAATGTATTATTGGTTTATTCATGTGTTTGAGCAGGACAGCAACATGAGGAACATACTCGGCTCACGCTTCCTCATCCAGAGAGGCTGCACCTATGACAAGGTGGAATACCGCACAGCCGTACTGCCCGGCTGCCCTATCGACGCCAACCCTGTCTTCACCTATCCCGTGGCTCTCAGCTGCCACTGTGGCGCCTGCAGGACTGACAGCGATGAGTGCGCGCACAGGGCCGGCGCGGACGGGGCCAGGTGCACCAAACCAGTCCGACGTCTCTACCCGTATCCTGGCCAGAGCAACTACATGATCCCTTTCTAAATCTTCCCTTGTTATCAGTCTCCACTTGACTTTGTGTGAGTTAACATTTCCACACTGATACTGCATAAATGTTTTAAGAGGAGACAAATGTTATTCTTTAGCTTGTGATAGATACAGTAACATCGGCACTGTCTGTACTCATTGTTCCAGCCTGTTTTTATTGTGTCTTTGTTGCCCAACCTGTCTCTGCTGTAGCTCTGCTGTAGCTCTGCTTCTCAGTTTACCACTGGGAGGGGGTTGATCCTGGTGCATATATTTGCCAGCTTTATTATTCATGCTCCTGTACACTCATGTATGTGTGTGTGCCAGATTTATTATGTTTACTCTGAAGGGGATTCTCTGAATGCAATTCAATTAAAGCTTCAGTCTCTAAATAGCTCTCTGGCTAAGCTGTGCCTGACTTAATCACAACCTGTGCCGGATCATGACTTTCTGTTTACCCCATAACAAACACAATGTCATGGTGCTGCACAATGTCACCTCAGGACACTATATTTACCTCAGGAGTCATTCTGGAGAGCACGTGATTGTTCACACAACTCTTATTGAATGGTCAGTTTGAGGATGTGGAACCACAAGGATCAGTCACACAGAAGAGTCAGCAAACACCAAATTGAGTTTGAGTTTGTTGACTTGAGTCATTTTTATCTCAGCCCAAGTAGAGTTCATGTGTGTAGTTTCCCATTCACAAAGGGAATTTGGGAAGACAGCTGGAGCTTATTAATAGCTTAGCAGTTCAGAGTGTGAGAATGTATGACAGGTCCATCATGTGGATCGCAGTCACGTCTCCTTATTTCATATTCTGCCTCTTACAGCAATCATGTGACACTGACAGTTTCTATATTAAAGTGTCTGTGTTGATGAGAAAACGTTTTTGTTTGGCTCAGAAAATTAATTGATGTAACTGAGTCTTATCGGTCTTATTCGTCAGTAGTGCAGCTCTGACAGCTTCTCACACTTTTGAAGCATTTTGAGTAAACAAAAACAAAATTGAGCAGTGGTGAACTGACGGCCAGCAAAACATCTGATTTAAAGGAAATGCGCTATGATCAAGGCGAATTATCCTTTTACAGTAAGACACAACCCCACTTTTATGAGTCAACAGGAGTGATTTCATCCTCGTTACTCCCCATATCAAGTTATACCTGTGCCACCGATGCCGGAAACAATTCATAAAATTGCAACCTTGAAGCAACCTTGAATGGAGTTCGGTATTTGTCGCGTGAGTAGAACCAACCAGATGACGTCTAGTTGATTGTATGGACGGAAAACTAGTTTGTAAAATGCTGAATCACTATAACCTCAAGGAAGCTTGTACAACTTCTGGTAACCTGACACTTTGTTTAACCTTGCAAACAGTCAGCTGACAAAATGGAGTATTATGTACACTATTTGTAGTCCGGCATTTATTTTTGTCTCTCAGTGTATACACATGATCTGTATTTCTTCTTTCCCTTTGACCCATATGTGATTAACACTTAAAAACTGCACTAGTTTTAAAAAATGTGTTCCTGTATGTATTCATGTTATAAATGTTCAAATAGCATGTCCAAGTACAAATGACATACATGGCGTAGCATGGTGTTCCTCATAAATCCACATAACTGGAAGGTTGATGATGCTGTATACTTTATAAGAACAGTTGACCTGCCATGACCCTAAAAATCATTGGACTGATATGGCACAATGGTTTGAATTGGCCAGTTAAAATTCCGTGTGGTGGTGTTTTGAAAACCCTAATACCCTTAGGAATAAAGCGGTGGATGAAATGGAATTTGCCTCCATCAGCAGTCCAAGAGAAGCAGCTATGTGGCGCACATACCGACCACTCTTTCATTCAGACAAACCACACACTTTTGTTTGTGTTGTGTTTATTCAACTAGAAAAAATGTGAGAAATGTTGCAGCCATGTTGGCGGCTCTTGGGATGGCAATGCTGATGTGCCAGTTGGTTGAAAGACCATGACTGTACGGATTGAGATTTAGTTTGGTAGACGTTCATGAATCCTGCACATTTTTCCAATTTTTCCTATCGTGCCACTGGCAGATTGACATTTTAGTTTTTAGTGATGTGCTGACAGTTATTGGACTGCAATGAAATTTGTTACACATTCACGGTGGACAGACGATGTGTCCTAATGTCTTTGGCCATTCTCTGACTTTTCCTGTTGTGCTTTAATTCGTCCGATATTCTGTTGCATGGTGACACACTACCAAGGTGTGTTTATATTTAATTCCCAAGCAGACTGTGCCTGAGTACAGCTTAACAGAGCTGATGGTGTGACTTAACAGTCAATGGGACCTAACTGTAACTGTGCCTTGGTACTATTGTGACAAATTTATTCTATGGCCTCTTATGCCTTTTAAATTTTGTTTGTTTCCATTTATTATAATTGCCAGATTACACTTGAGGAAGAGAAGATGGTGAAAAATGCTGAAGCTTTGTTCAGAAGTTCCACTTTTTTCAAGTCAAAATAAACCAAGAACATGGACATTTGCATTGTAAATGTCCTTCTGTATCAATTCAAGTTTCTCTAATGAACTGAATATAGTTTTCCAACATGCTGCTTATATTACAATCCTGAACGTGTACAAAATTGTCCAAAGCCATTTACAAAACAGTCATCTCTGAAAATCTCTGAACCCGGTGAGCCTCTGGGCACAAGGCCCAATGTTGCAGGGCTTCTGGAGTTTACAGTCTGATTAGCAACTTGAGACACATGAATGAAGTTGGAATTGAATGACCACATATATGACTGAAAAGCTGGCATTTAGGACAATGTGTTCTGCCTCTTTTTTTCTCCACATGAACTATTTACCTGCATGCAACCAAAGCCCACCCAAACATGATACAAAAATCGTGTCTCTTGCTGCAGTCTGTATTCATATGCAAATATCTGTTTATAGAGATTACAAAACAGACAGTCTGTCTGCCTAGGTCCTGGAGATTTCATCTGAGTCATTGTTCCCTTCTTTGCTGGCAACAGGGTTTGTTGTTGTTAATGCTATCCCTGATTATCTGATTCCTGATTCGGCTTCACCTTTTCTAAGGAAACTGGATGACTGGGTGTTTGTCAGTCAGACATACATTCAAATACAAAATATGATCAAGGTAACCAAAGTAAGTGTGGATAGAATGGAATCTAATAGTGCAGAATAGTTATGTAAGTATGGGATTCTGCCTCTGCAACGCTACATACCTGATTTACAGATCATATGTCCTACCCACTGTTACACAACTGTTCAGCATCTGTCATCTATGAGCAGTAAAGGACGGGTTTCTAATGCATTGGAATGTATCTTACATCCACACTGTTTTTTTCCATACTGTGCAGCTATAACTGTGAGCACCTGCAACTAAAACCTATTCAGTAGAATTCACCAGATGGTCTGGTCTAAACCCACACAAAATCCCTCTGAGTAATTCAATAGGCTATGTTTTGTTCCTGATTAGATCATGTTTGTCTAACCACATCAATACTTTTTTTAACATCAGTTTTCTAAAGCGAATTCACTGATGTCGCTTCTACATCAAAACTTGCTTCTTGTACAAACAGCGGCACACAATCGCGCCTGTGAGTCCCACAGTTCCGGATAATACATGCCTTGTTCGTGGACAGGTGACGAGAGGCGATTGAAACCGAACTCCCCCACCCACATCTATTCTACTGAAGGAACCAGGAAACCAGCAACAGTTGTGCAACAGCACAATTTAAAGATACATAAAGATAAAGATTTACAAGTAAAAGTCCTGCAATGAAAACTTTACTTTAGTAAAAGTTTGGAAGTCTTATTTGCAAAATGGAGTACCAAAACTCAAAGTACTCATAAAGCAAGAAAAAGCGCCCTATCAGAGTTAAATACAGTATATTATAGTTTTTATATAACATTATTTCATTATTACTAGTGATGCATTAACATGTGGGCAGCATCTTGATGTTGTTACAAGTCAAGATGGAGCTAATTATTAACAATGTACCATATGTTTTATTAACTTTTTACAGACTACTCAAACTGAGACGACAGGGTCATTGAACTGCGCTCCCATCAATCCATCTGATGAATGTCCACTCTCTGGCAGACGAGATGGATGAACTGCTGTTCCTCAACAGAGCAAACACTGAGTTTTGCAGGGTTTCACTGAAACCTGGCTTGACCCATCCCGGACACAACACTTACATCTGCCAAGATTCCAGCTCCTCTGAGTGGACCACTTAATGGTGAAAATGAGGGGTGGTGACGTCTGCTTCTACATAAACAGAGGTTGGTGGACAGATGTCATTGTTAAGGAAATCACACACTCCACACTTAGAGACTATTTTCAAAGACTAATTAGAGTTTCATTGAATCACAGCAGCAAAGGGAGGACAGTTGAAAGCGCATTACGAAGCCTGCACATAATATGAAAACACATTGATTTAGACAGAGGACAGGATGATGATGTATTCTGTGTTCTTCAGTCATTTTTAACTTCACTCATTATTTTACTGACATTTTAGATTTATTTCCACTGAGTTCATTTAGTGACTTTACTAATGCCAACTTTACTGTTACTGCTCTAGAAACAATACTGTTCTGCATTCATTTTTAAAAATCTAATAATTTTAAAAAGCCCAATTCTTTTGTCATGAAAAAGAATCAGTATGAGTATTAACAAAGAACCGGCTGATATGAGTATAGATAAGTCCTAACAATATCAACCCCTATTGCTCAAGGGAAAGTCACAGTTTCACTCTGAGCAAATTGCAGTTTAAATCCCTTCAAAATAAGCCCTGTTTAACCAATGTATCTTAGTTATCCTTTTTTTATGGCACACAGTGATATCCCTCAGAAAAATGTGTGTGAGTTCAAGACCATGTAGTTTACTTGTCTTTTATTTTTTAGAAATAGTCAAACACATTGTGAAAAACATCGGTCCTCCAGAAACCAGGGGAAAATCCTGTGTGTTGCATGCAAAACCTTAATCTGACTAAGATCATCTTAACCTTAAGATCGTTAAGAGAAACGCTGCCCTGACCCCTTCATCCATTTTATCACTTAATCTCTCCAAAAATGTTTAACTTCAATCATTTGCATCCATATTCTTTAACTTTCAACGGTAATAATTGAAAGCATTTTCGTCTAACAATGGTTTCATTGAATTTCCCTTAACCACCTCTGCAGCTGTATGATTGGTGGGGCAGTTTGATTGATCACTCTACTCTCCAATTAAACAAAGGGGATGTCAATTTAGCCAATCAACTCCGAGGTTGAGCGTTGTCTCATCGGTGATTGGTTGTAATACAACGATAGTACAGAGGTGGGCGGGTCCGTCAGTCCCCCTGTTTAAGTCTCAATGGAAATTTCCAGTCAGTCCATTCAAAGCTATAATAGCAGAGGCGACCGGGGACACAGTCAGAAGCAGCAGACAGTCACGACTCGAAATACTCATAAAGAATAACTACAAGACAATCTTTTGGTGAGTAACACGCTTTACTTTGTTTTATAAATAATGTATTAAGTAGTTCGGTATGCGTTTTAAATTAATTTAATTGTTCGCGTTAGCTAGCTTGTTAGCTAACGCAGCCTGCTAATCTTATATATGAAACTGAGAGTGAAGCTAGCTGCTCTTAGCTTCACCGTAATGATACAGCTGTGTAGAAATTGTTTTCACTCTATTATCTCTAACTTAATAGCTACTTGAAAGAAAATACTTATGACCTTATGACTTTACGTCACATAAATGCAGAACCTTTATTTGAGAGGTCATATTTCAGTTTCTAAAAGAACGGAAGCTCATTTTAAATAATTTGCAGTGATGCGTCATTTCGTAAATTTGCTAAAGGTTTTACTGAGTTTACTTTGAAATTGAAGCCGCTCCCTGTCAGTTACTTAGAAATTCAGCTTTAACTCTTGATCAGAAACGTTATCAGGAATGTATGAAAGGCGGTATAGGCCATATAAGGTGCCCCGGTATGTGAGTTTGGACCCGCCCTCCGGTTTGTGCCTCTCATATTGCAAAGTAGCGGAGCGGCTACATCCGGGTCCCGTGATCCTCTGCGAGGTCTAGATAAACCGAAGCCTGCGATAAGCTCTGCCCACGTTCACTGTGAATCCTCAAAAACCGACCCGTGTACTCGAAGCAACTTAACCGTTCCATTTTCTCTGTGCAGGACCTCATTCATTGATTTGACTGAACAAAACTTGGATCTACATCTCTACGGTTTACACTTCAATCTTCACCTATTTAAAAGTCATCATGTCTCAGCAGCAGATCAGGTGAGTTTCATCTTTTTCTCCTCATAGTAGAATTAGTTCATTGACAGAGAGTTTTCTAGCTATTTTGATCATGTGATTAATTTAGTCATTAAGTGCCAAACATTAGCCAGTTTCAACTTCTCATTTGTGAAAATTTGCTCCTTTTTTCATCATATCATCATGGAAGAATCATATCTAGATTGTGAAATGTCTGTCATGGTTTCCCATAGTCCACAACCCAAAGATAATGAGTTCATATTCCTATGTAGCAGAGAAACAAACATAACTTGAAAGTTCAGAAGGGGTCTGCTCTTAATTTCCATATCAGCCTTTATTATCTGTTTACATTCTTTTCAATTTTGCAGTTGATAAATTTCCACATTTAAGTGTTGACATTTTTTTAATCATCTCATTTCAGCCTACCCGCAAAGCTCATTAATGGAGGTATTGCTGGCATTGTTGGGGTTACTTGTGTTTTCCCCATTGACTTGGCAAAGACCAGGTTGCAGAATCAGAGACAAGGTCAGCAGGTCTACAAGAGCATGTAAGTATTTTTAGTTACTGTTGTGTGTCATGGCATACATGACTACGCCCTGTTTGCCAAATCTCTTGGCATTATACCTACTACGTCCATGTATAATCCAGCACTATTCCTGCTAATCCCACAATGACACATGCAGGGCATGAGGGTGGATGTGTAGAAATAGGAACATTCCTGACTTCATAGACCATGATGACTGTTTGTCTTTCTCATTCCTGTCCAAATGCCTTTTGAAGGGTTGAATTTTACTGCTCCATTTACCCTGTGAGCATCTCAGTTTCAGAGCAGCCACTGTTCCTCGACCCTGAGTGTCAGTGTGATAAATAACTTTTTAAATAGCTTTTACTTATTTCTAATTATTTTTGTTTTTATTATTATTAAGCTTCTGTGAAGAATTTCAATATTGATTTTCAGTCAACTGCATAAAAGTGTTCATAGCACTAATATTTTCCTTGCTTTTTTGTTTTGTAGGATGGACTGCCTTGTCAAGACAGTTCGATCAGAGGGTTACTTTGGAATGTACAGAGGTAAGAGTCATACACATCTGAATATTAACAGCCAGTAGACTATAACATGTAGGAGATGATTAAATGTAGGAGAGGGTAAGACCATTCTATGGTGAAGCTGAACATTAATTCAATTATTATATCTGGGTACATACTACTGAGGATTCAGATACAATGTATGTTGAGTGCATGGTTTGCTTAATTTACTTACAGATATAGTTATATGTTGGAATAAGTTATACAAGAGAGGTGGCTAAAGCTCATGCAAAATGATTTTGCAGCTTTTAGCTCTGGTGTTTAGCATTCATGCAGTGTATAGGAAAACGCACATCCTTTTATTGATTACCAGTTTGTATATAATGTAGAAAAGGAAAAGTGAAATCTTGTGGACATACTTAAATGTGAGGAAAATTGAGACCTTTAGTCTGGGTCTCTGCTTGTGTGAGGAATGCTGTTTGTTTGCATCTGTGTTTTTCATATTACAGACTTGGGTCCCCCTGGGATATTGAAGGCTAGCCGATAAGGCGCAGCCACGCTGGAGGCAAATCATTAAATGGTTCTTACAATATTGCTCTATTTAAAACTATAGGCACAAGTTTTTGTTTTGCCATCTGTTTGTTCTGTTATTTGACTACTTCTTAATAACTTCTTGGTTGTCTCTTCACTGTCCTGTCCACTTGTTGTAGATCCTCATTTTCTAGACTGACTATGACATGTGTCCATGCAGACTTTGGTTGATCTTGATATTGAAAAGGAGTCTGTGGTGAACTTAAGTTTGTGCAACCTCACAGACTAGTTTTAGTTTTCCCAAAGTCTGCATACACAGTACATTACAAAGGATTCAACCTTTCCTTTCACTAACACCTCTTCATTTCTCTTGTCTGTTGTTGTCATTAACCTACTTAACTTGGAGACTTTCAATAGACACGTATAGAATTCCTTTCTTAAAGTCTTCTCCACACAAAGTGGTTCCTGTTATCATATCACTCACTGTACTTCATAGACTTGATATTTGCATCCTCCTCTGGATATTCAGTCCCCTCCTCATTTCTTCTTTTCTCTTGTGTTTGACTTGTTTCTCATTTTCCTTCTGAAACTCATGTTTTTAATGTAATTTCTTTTGACATAATCCCCCTCCATCATCATGTCTAAAGCTACTTTAAATTGAGCATTTCTCTTGTCTGTGTGTAGATTATCTATACAATGGACTTACATTATAATGTTGTAATGATAGTGGCGGGGAATGTTTTTTGTGCTGTATGAAAATTTGATCGTGACTTCAGTGCTAACTGTGTGGTTGTTTCTCCTCAGGCGCTGCTGTAAATTTGACCCTGGTAACCCCTGAGAAGGCAATCAAGCTGGCAGCTAATGACTTCTTCAGGTTTCAACTCGGCAAGGATGGGTAAGTAAAATCAACTTATGAAATAATCATCTGAGCAGAATATAATGTTCCATCTATTATGTTACTTAATATTTCTCCCGTCTCTTAACAGAAAGGGGCTGACAGTGTTCAAAGAGATGCTGGCAGGTTGTGGTGCAGGCATGTGTCAGGTCATTGTCACCACCCCGATGGAAATGCTCAAGATACAGCTACAAGATGCAGGCAGACTCGGTGAGAATAATACAAATTTGATATTGAATATTATGTATGTGGACATTTCTCGTTGCTCCGATGCTTTATATTTAATAATATGTTGTGTCTTTTGTCCAAAGCGGCCCAGCAGCAAAAACCAGTCATGATATCACCCACCAAGCTTGTGGCCACTAACACCATGCTCAGCCGCTCATACAACTCTGGCACGGTTGTCTCAGCACCCCGAGCTGTGTCTGCCACCCAGATCGCAAAGGAACTCATCCACACACAGGGCATCCAGGGGCTCTACAAAGGTCTGGGAGCAACACTGATGAGGTAAAACTCTACTTCCCTCCCAAAGAGGAATCAAGCTAACTTGTTAGACCAGTTACTTTTGTGTGGTTTTCAGTCTGAATCTTCATCTTGTTTTTATTTTTTTCAGGGATGTTCCCTTTTCTGTTGTATACTTCCCCTTGTTTGCCAACCTGAACCGCCTGGGCAAACCCAGTCCTGAGGAGTCGTCCCCCTTCTATTGGGCTTTCCTCTCAGGCTGTATGGCAGGATCTACTGCTGCTGTGGCTGTTAACCCCTGTGATGGTGAGTTTGGAGAGCCATGTTGGCCTCGATGCTCCTTGTTTATTACTAACAGCATTTTAATGTGTCTGACCTAATACTTTTCTTTCTTCCAGTGGTGAAGACTAGACTGCAGTCACTGAACAAAGGAGCTAATGAGGAGACTTATAATGGAGTTGTGGATTGTGTCAGGTAAGACAATTAAGCCATTCATTGTTGCTTAACTACCTTTCCTTTGTCTTCTTTTGGGTGTGTGTATTAATGAACCCACCCCTCTGGTTCTCCACAGCAAAATAATGCGGAAGGAGGGACCCTCCGCCTTCCTGAAAGGTGCTGGCTGTCGAGCTCTGGTCATCGCTCCTCTGTTCGGCATTGCGCAGGTTATGTACTTTGTCGGCATTGGTGAATACATCATTGACAACTCGCCTCTAAGCCTCTTGTCAGCATGAGCGAATCAGCTCGCTGGCTGACTATGCGTAGGACCTTCCAAGCGTAGATGGTGGAACAACTGGCAGCTACATACCATCAGTTTACAAGTCTTGTCTGACTAAGTCAGAAAGGCTTCATAGTGTAAAAGACCTAGGATTTCATCTTCTGACAGCTGTGTTGCACTTAAACACTTTTGTGACTTATTCAGTGGGCCATGGCCAACGTTTGCACTTGAAGCTGGTAGCCTTACTGGACTGGGGGACTCAGAGTGTTATTCTGTCTTTGTCCCCAAGACAGTCCTGTTCTTTTTCCCTCTGTGAGGGAGGGGAGCTAACTCCATTGAAGATACAGACCTATTTTTGTGTTTTCTTCCATGCTATCACTTTTCATATTATTTTGTATGTGTATGCTAGTTTTATTTAAAATTGCTGAAATGCAGCAGCTTGCAGTCCTTTGTATGTTTTTCCTCCTTTTCCGCTGCTGTCTCATGTTACAGAGCCTTCAAATGGGGGACACATGGGGCCCAATTTACACAATTTATTGCAAAGGGATCTTTTTTTTAATAACATTTCAGCAATGACTGAGTATACATGTTAAATTTGACTGAACCTTCCTACTGACATGGGACCATATACTTGCCAAACCATAAACACTGTCCTGTTATATACTTGATATTAGGCCTCCAGTTGAGTACTCTGAAGTACAGTTTTTCTGTATTAATATCTGCAAAAACTTGAGATGCATTCATGCACATGTATGTGTTTGTCCACATAACCTCAGTTTATACATATAAATATGCATACAGACAATTTCACTCAGAACATTTCTGGTTTATGCCTTAACAGAACAGATTAACATTTCTCTCTGAAGGAACAAGGCGCTTGGCATAAAAAGCATTATTACTGTGACTGTGAGCCTGTGAAAAATGACTGTTGCCATGTTTTGTGTTTGTGATGGCTTTTTGTACATACCGTATATATACATTAAAAATTTGCAATGCATTCATTCTGTGTTCATGGATTGATTGACTGAATGAGGGACAATGGAAATTCATGAAAACCAACATTCAGCTGAAGTGTTTGTGCTTATGAGGGGTATAAGCAGAATCAAGTAATGCTGTGTAATTCATGCAATATGTATTATTTTATTGACTCATAATTATTGATGCATTGAATGTGCAGTTGGCCGTGAGGCTAGTTTTTATTGTATTATAGCTGGGTAGCTTGTGAATTGCTCCCTGAGGATTAATAAAGTCTTAACTTGCGATAACACATTATTTGTTAATTATTAATCTCAGATAAATTATTCGCTAAAGTTAAAATGTAGTGGAGTGAAAAATGTTCCCATCTGAAATACATTGAAGTAGTCAGTCATAGCAGAAAATAAAATAATACCTCTAAATTATATGTGAATTAAGTATATGTATATAGTTACTTTCCACCACTGGAAGACACTTTGTTTAACTCAGTCTTAAACCTTAAACCCCAGCTAAGCTAATTAGTCCATATAATCCCCTATAATCAAACCCGGAAGAAAGCAAACCAATAGTCAGAGGTCAACAACGTCAACATTGTGCTCTGTATGTTTCCTAAGAAATGACAGTTTGACAAATGATACCGATTCTCCGTACAAGGTCCACTTGGCTTTTGCAATAGCTTTCAACCACAACCTGTGAACTTCCTCAACTGATGGAGTTTCCAATTGTGTCTGGTCAATAAGTCAGAAGGTTAAAAAGGCCTCCTGCAGAGATCATTTTATGAAACCTGTGTAATATTGTTTCAGTCTTTTTGTCAGTGTTGTCTCTATGTAAGTGCATTACTTCTCTGGGGTAGCATTGTGCCGCCATTTCATGTCATTGAGTCTGCTCAGATCTCTGACGTTTTCAGGAACCTCACGACCACAAAATTTACATGCATGAGGCAACGCTGCTCTGCTTCTGACTCTGACACCTTACAGGAAACCAAAGTGGTGATTCACACAATTCGAAGGCGGGAAACAGAAACCAATCAAACATGTCAATAAAAGCACCCAGTATCGTGTTTTATTATGGTTAACAGTATGACATAAACTATATTATTCTATAATTCACATCTTATTGGCACACCAACAAAATTTACATCCAAAATAATTCACACACAATGCAGGAAAACTAGCTCACTGTTACAGTTCACACATGCTCAGAAGAGCTCAAGACGCAGGGTTACTCATGACCTTTTAGATGCAGAGTGGCAGTTTGTCATCAGACCTTTTCTAACCCTTTGGGTTGATATCATGTCTACACTTCCTCTATTGTGCTTTAAAGTCGAAATACTTGAGAGTGGTGGCTGGGAGCAAGCACAGTCTTTATGTACACATTGGAATCACAAGGTAAATAGCACAGCAGCCGGAAGCTTGTCTGTGTGACTAAATAGAGGCACATAATGGAAATTTACTTTGCAAAGGTAGACGAGTCCTCAAAACATTTAAGCACACAAAGTATGATTTGGCATAAGGCCTGTAAATGACATAAAAATCGCTAGAAAGAGCACGATAAATAATGTTAAGAGCAAGTGCATAAAATAGGTCCATATTTACAGCTCCTCAGTCACAACATTCCTGTGTCAGAGAAGGCTTCGTGTGCTGCGCTGTAGTGCGCCACTGTCGCCTCTGTGGGGCGCCAGAAATGAAACGAAGACGTGTTAAAAAAAAACGAGGAATGTCACGTGGATGTGCTAAAAGCAGAGCGTGAGTTATGGAAAAAAGAAGGGAGAAATAAATTTTCAGGTGCTGGTGGTGGAGTTGAGGAGAAGGTGTGAAGATAACGATCCAGCGTATCGTGTTGAATTTGGCCCCCGTGGACGACTGGGATGTATTGAACGCTCTCTTGTGTGCTATTCAGTGAACCTCCCCACCACATCGCTGTGGACTATGAGAAATGACAAGATGTGACTTTGGTGTTTCCCTTCTTATGCAGATGATTATGAAGGGATCGGTGGAGGTGTAGTGGGCTGGCTGGTGAGGGTGGGGGCGGGAGGTGGGGGGTCAACTCACCAGCTATATAACCTCCCTGTTGTTCCTGATGGCACAGCACAGAACCATACTGAAGATCATTCCTAAGATCTGAAAGCACATTTTAGGGTGTGTTAAAACATTTATGGAGCTTTGCGTAAAGCAGCACAAGCCAGTATAATCACTATTTTGGGTTTATGAAGTTTCAATTCGAGGTGTTGTAAATTCCTACCATTACTCCTGCGACACCAATCCCAATGTATCCAATAATATGAAGCTTCTCATTGAAGAAGTCTGTTATTGCAGCGTGACAGTTCTGAAAACAGCAATAAAGCATTCACGCTGTCAATTACAGCCACTTTACACCATCCTGTGGAAAACTGTTTGAATCAGTGACGCACGACTCGTCCGCCGCAGAATTGCAGCAGATCTTGAAATCTTACAGTTTCTCAGTCGCTTTGGTGCATTTCTGACATCACTATTAACATTTGCACAACAGTTAGTGCATTTCTCACAATTTGTATAAACTGCAAAACCTAGTAGATAACCTGCAAAAGTGCCTCACTTGCTCAAAATGGATACTTCATTCCTCAAAAGCAAGTATTCATGTCAATCAATGTGTCAGTGTCAACAAAATGAAAAGTCCTGACACCATTGTTTATGAACAAGACAGTCAAATGGCTTAGTCGTGTTTTCATTATGACAGTTTGCTCTGAAAGTGTTTTCAAATGCAAAAAAGTCACATCTTGGTGACACCACCTGAAAATGCTCAAGACATCACTATCTACCTTTTGCCAGATTGAAGCCCGCCTCAGGAATAAAATGATAAAGAAATGTGTCAAATTTTCTTCACAGATTTTGACAACTAGTTCAACATTTTTGTATGTAATGAAGGACTATTAGTTTTATAGGGAATGACTATTCAGCATTCATTAGTATAGTTCATTTTGACTGACATGACATAAGCAAATGATAATGTTAAAAAACAGTAGAGAATTGTATGAAAGCAACTGATGCATGTCCAAAGTGCAATTTGTTGGAAAGAATGAGAAACTGCTACTATGATGTGCACAAATGACTAAATGTTGTGGAGGTTGAACTTATGAGAACTTTAAATCTGATCAGAGAAATGCACCAAAGCGACTGAGAAAAACTGAGGTCTACTGCCACCATGTGGGTATGACATGTCATAGCAGGTGTGAGAACTCACCTCGGTGCCCTCTGCCGCCTCTGCACACAGTGTGTTAGACAAGTCTGATGTGGAGCCTCCGCAACAGTTCAGCTGTGAGAGGAAAAAAAAAGAGTTGTGCTGTTAATTGAGACAAAATGTAGGAAGGAGGCGACTGAACACAAATCAAGTTTTACTCACAGTTTTGTGGTAGATCAGTGCGATTGCAGTGGCGTTCGCGTTGGAGACGTCAGAGATGGAGCTGCTGTAAAACTTTTGGACTTCCTCGACAATCTGTTATTCACACAAGACGACAAGAAACAACAGTAAATGTTTTCAATTCAATTCATTCAAATGTGATTGTAATCAGATTAATTTATCACCTAGATGTTGTACCTGTTCCTTGTTTATGAATCCAAATACACCAGCTGCAATCTCTGCTCCAAAGATTATCAGAAGGCAAGCAAAGAACTGCAGAAGACAGAACAGGCTTATTATTACCTTCTGGTTAAATATAAAAAAGAGCTGGAGTCGGCGATCGACCAAGATGATAACACTTAATTTTACAGGTCATGCATTTCCTAATAACTTCCTAAGATTTTTCGATTAAATTATTAAAAACAATTTCCTGGAAAGAAGTATGTAATTTTGGTACTAATTCAATTACATGGTAAGAAAATAAGATTATGCTTGAAACAAAAAAGCTCCAGTTCATATTAAAGTAATTAATTCTCCATTTTTTTATTTATTATTTGAAACTTTCCTCTCCATATTTATTTAATTGTCTTCTTTTCTGCAGACTTATTTCATATTACTTTCCCCTGCTGTGCAATGACTAAAAGTCTCTGGTTGCCAAATTAATTGGAATTAACTAATTAGAAGTATACTAATCAAATTCGGTTTCCCTTATAATTAGTGCCAGATGACACATGGGTCTTTGCAGGATACCTCATTGAAATTACAGTAATATTATTTAGAAATTACAGATCCTTTAAAATAAAGTGTTGCCATCAGTAATTCAGAGAGTCTATCTTTGAAATACCAGTAAATACCAGCACTTTTCTGAGCCCTTCAACCCACCGATGCAAGAAGACACTGAGACTCCCGAACAGCCCCAAAGCAACCAAAGAAGCCAACGATCATCATCAGTCCTCCTGCACCAAGAAGGATGTAGACAGCTGAGGAGAGACAAGATGGACAGATCAGTACTTTGATTCTTGAAATACATTTACAAATGAACAATCTTCCAATAGTGTAATATTCATGACAGATGAATTTATAAATAGACAAAAAAAAAAGACTAGAATCTGATCACAGTGTGTCAGTGTTGAGTCACATGACTGCAGTTCACAGCTCCACCTGAAGAGGGCAGCATGGTCCAACTGCTTTCATGTCTTTGTTGAAGGAGAATGTATAAAAAGGGCTGTTGTTGTGTTTGAGTAGCAGCAGAAAAGTGTAGGTGGAAACTCTCCGAGTAGCCTCAAACCTCTGAATCGCCTCCCACAATTCAGTCTGCTTATCAGCCTACTCCTTCAGTCCAGCTTGTGAATTTTAAAGCTTTGAGCGGAGATGAAACGAGTTTGAAACACAAAGAGAGTTTTTGATGCGAGCTGCTGGCGCTTTCTCTTGGTTTGGCTTTCTGCTTAAAATAGTACTTCTTTGTCACTTTGCCCCCACTTGGTCTATAATGAGGGATAAAAGAACGATCTGTCAGATTAGAACTGGTGTACAAACTGTGTCCTGGTGTCTGAATTACATACATGAAGATACAAATCTATAGGAAAATATTGGAGATTTTGGAGTCAAAAACTGCTGAAAATAAATATCTTCACTGGCCATCTGTTCATGTCAGTGATGCTGCACTGCAAAAAGCTGGAAATCCATCCACCTATACATGTCTGAAATCTAAATTAAACAAGAAACAAAGATTCCTGCTTTGATACATTAGTGTTATATAAAAAGGCCCCTCCAAAAATAAGCAAAAAAAAAAAAAAAAACAAGATATTTTTGCTTTGAATAAGTGAAAAAAAATCTGCCAATGGAACAAGTGAAAATTGTCTTGATAAGATTTCTTGAAATAAGACAATATGTAAAGCCTTACAAGATCTTGAAATTAGCTGGAAAAACTCATTCTTAGCTATATTTTAGTTGTATTGTGAAGTTTCACGTTAAGTCTGTTAACTTGAAACAAGATGATTCATCTTTTACAAATGGCACAGCAGCTTAAAAACCGTATGGCATGTCAAAAAAGCTTGTTTCATCCGAGATATGACTCAAAATAAGATGTTTTCAAGACTGTTTCACTTAACAAAATATTCAAGATGCACCATCTAAAAACAAGTTACTATATCTTACTGAAATGTTACTCGTTAGGTGACTGTGTCTTATATTAAGTGTGATGAGATATTTTGATTAGAAATGAGAAAAAATATACTTGGTAAGATTTTGAGTTTTTACAGTGCAATTACCCCGACCTTGTGCAACTACACTCCTGCAGGCTGAAGCAGTAAAACAGACGCCATCTGTCCATTAAAAAGGCAAATCAAATTTTCAAGGGGTTGATTAGTGCGAGAATAAGACTACATCCCCCACCGTCCCTGGATGTCGTCACCTCACCCGCTCTGTTCCCAGCCCTCACTACTGAGCCCTGTACACTGTAACCATACACCGGACCGGTCTCTGAGGGCCACGCTAAGGGTCTAATCAGTGACACAGACAGCAACCACTGCAGCAATTTAATTAATCCACATGGGGAGGGATGGCAAGCTGTTGTTTTCCTGCTTGTTGAACAAAAAGGGGAGGTAAGGATGAGGTGAATCCGCTTCAAAGCAAAGAGAGTTAGTGGAAAACACTACAGGCCAACATGGCTCAGAGTGAAGTGGAGTAAACTTTATTCTCTCAGGAGGAAAAAAAATGGGTGATGGGCAAAGTTGCTTTATATAAAAAAAACATCACAAATGAGAAGCATTGGACATGATGCTTCTTAAAGCATCTTAAAACATGAAAAACATTTGACATCGACACCGTAGCTTAAAAAAAGAGAAACTGTAAGAATGAACATGTTAAAATGCTTTTTTATTACCTCCACTATGTTTTTGTCACAGTTCTGAAGTCAGTTTTCTGTTTAGACTTTGTTTTTGTTCTGCCTTTATTTTACTGTTACATTCATGCCGGCCATTGCTCTGTCTTTTTTCTCAGTTTAGTCTCTGTCATGCCCTTATCTCTATTATGCTATAGTTTCTGTTTTGCCATAGTTTCCTTTCCATCATATGTAATGTAATGTTTAAGTTCTGTTTGTTCTAGTTCTGTGTTCTGGTTTCTGTTCTGTTTCTCATATTCTATATCCATGTATTGTCTCTCACGCCGCCTCTGCATCATGTCACTTACCAGCCACACCCACCTCATCAAGTCACCTGTGTTTTCTGTTGACGTTAATTACCACCACTCACTATTTAAGTCAGTTGTTTTTTGTTCGCATTTGCCGGATCGTCTTTTCACGTCACGTTTCACGACCACGCTTCTCTTCATGTTCACGTTCACATCCATGTATTCCCTTGCCTAGTCTTGCCTGTTTTTGTGTTTTGGATTTTGTCTTCCCGTGACCTCGCCGTGAGTTTTTGTTAAGAATTCTATTATTTTCATGAAAGACCTTTTTTGCCGGCGTTGGTTTGTTTTCTTTGTTTGTTTGCAACATAACTCAAAAAGTTATGGACAGATTTTGGAATTTTCAGGAAATTTCCTTTCTGGGACAAGGAACAAATTATTAAATTTTGGAGGTGATCCGGAAAACCGCCATTACAGAAATATGGATTTTCGGGTATAACTATTAAACTAAAAATGATGTCAATGTGATTCCAATTGCTAAGGGTATGTTTTTATGGTCCAGGAATCCATTGAAATAGATAAATCAAAGGTAGGACTAATATTATGGGGTGTAAGTCACAATAAGCTGGGGGAACTGTGCTGCTACTCCGAGTGCTTTTCTAGTTTGGTATTTATTGCACATTGCTCTATTGCAAGATTTAAAGTTTAGCAGCTTGACGGAGGCTGGACAGAACGATTCGAGCAGCTTGATTCGGCACGAGGAGTTTTCTTCCTGATGGCAGAGGTTCATATTCAGAGAGCTCCTGCTGTGTATACAAAGTGTCGACACAGAACTGATTTGGCCGGAGATATTTTCCATCGCTTAATCACTGGCTTTAACGTGCACTGTTTCACCGTAGCACTTTCAAATCATATTATTGAGTGTAAACCTCTCTCCGTCTCTTAATTTTCTCCCTCTCTGTATCTTGTATACGGCCATTAAGGCTGTTTACACGCTGGCACACAGAGCAACAAAGGTGACAGAATGGAAAGTGATTCACCCATTGGGAATGATGCTACTTTGCCTGTTATGGTATCACACTCTGTTTAGTCCCTTTTCTCGAGGTCGTGGTATGAAGCAACACTCCTCCAGTCTGCTCAGGGAAGCTCATAATGTTTTGTGTTTTGTTGCTTAGGCTCCTCTGCAAGATGATCAATCCTCTGCAGGTCCTGTCAGACATTTAGATAAATATCTTATCTGCTGCAGTCTGTTGTAAAAACAAGGTCTCAACACTTGTGCAGGAAGTATTCAGACCTTTTCTTAATTACAGTAGCAACATAATATAGAACAAATACATTATTACCAGTTCAGCATTCAAACTTTTCCCCAAGTAAAAGAAAGTATTATCATCAAAATAGATACCTTTCAGTGTTTTATTATATGTTTGGATTATTAGTATAGATGGAGCTTTATGTTATGTTGGGCAGTTTAATCTATGAAAAAGATACAACACTGTGATAAGACAATGTGTTTTGCATGGAAAGTCTTAATCTGCAAAGTGACCACAAATGCTATGGCATGAAAAATATACTACTATGTTCAAATGTGTAGTGAGTTGCACTAAAGTGCAGTAAAGTACTTGAGTAAAAATCGTAAATGTGTGTGTGGAGTTTGGGCGAGCTCGATGATATTTGCATATCAAATGACACCAAACTGAAGAAAAATTATCTCACCCACAGTAATTTGCATAAACAGACAACTGTGAGAACACAAGTATATTTTAGCGCTATAATATCTTGAATAATCTCGTGTGCTGTGCATGACAGCATTAATGCCCAGTTTATATTGTGGTTTACTATTAGTTTTTCAGGCTGCACAAGCTCCTGTGTGAAACATTGCTTTTTTTTTCTTTTCATGGTTCAGTATGAAGATTGCTACTAAAGGAGGATTCCTCCTGTCACCTGCCCCACCCAACCTGCTCCTCATGTCATGGGAGAGGCAGCCAGTCCCGTGAAAGCACAGCAGAGAGCTGATGAAGTGAAGTCACCATTTTAGGTCATGGTCGAACCGGGAGTAACAAGAATAGGCTTCATTCTAATCATCTGCTGCTCCGCGGAGCGAGCGAGAGAGAGAGAGAGGGCCTATTGTGTGAGTACTAACACGACCACACACTGAAGGGTGTTTGTGTCGTCTACTGTACGTTTTAATCACACACTCTGTGGCTTATTTAGAGCTCTGCGTTTAACACTGATCGATCGAAGAGCAGCGAGCTTAGAAGAACTTATGTGAAGATTCTCATTCGTCCAAGTCATGATTGTCCAATGAGGGTTGAATCTGGGGCAACTGGATCTGGTTGTAGATGCTTGGAAACGTTTCCACTCTCATCCAAGAAGCTTCTTCAGTTCTAACAGTCAGTGTGAAGCCTGAGACGTAAAAAGTCTTCAGGTATCTTCAACCAAGTCCAGTTGTCCTTGATTCAACCCTCCTTGGATATTATAGGATTTATCAGATAGAGGTTCTGGTCCATTTGAGCATCTGATCAATTTGTATTGTTCCAGTGAAAGGAAAATCAAATCAATATTTCTAAGCATGAGCAATTCTCTCCATAACCCATAAACCACGCTCTACCACTAATGGTGCACTCCAATAATCATTTGACATGTCCTCTTTCACTTCCTCTCAGCACATAGCACCATATGTCATGTAAAGACCTAATGAATGACAACCACTCAGAAAATTTCCACCGTGCAGAGGAAGCGATGAAACATCACAATGCACTGAGGGTGAGATGCGCCAGTTAAGCGTTCATTACTGCTCGGTAACACCTGCGGCCCCTGGAAGTTAAACTGGCGTTGGGGAATCCCCCGGGAAGTTAGCAAGGGTTTGATAAATGGTTATTACAAAGCAATGTAAAGATGTCATCAGGCATGAACTCTTGTACTTTGAAGAGGACATTAAAATATTTTTGATTTACACCTTCAGATTAGATTGATTTTAAACCCACAAAAACATGTCTTTAAGCATATTTCACAGTTGCTCATTTGATACTGGAAACCGGCTTAGAAATTAGTGTTGAGCTGCTTTGAGACTTCTTCATGTCATCACTGAATCGAGATCCTCCAACAGTTAGTAAAATAAATAAAACCTTTACTTTAATTCAGAAATACATTGAGGTAGAGAATATTTACATTATTAGCCAAGTTAAAAAAAAAAAAAAAGCAGCTAAATTTCATTTTGTTATCTCACATATTCTGTGATCTGATGTAAGCTGAGGTGTGAGTGGAGGCTCCACCTACCTATGAACATGTCTTTAAGCAAAACATGTCTGTAAGCATATTTCACAGTTGCTCATTTGATACTTGCTACATTAATTCTGATTTGGAATCCGGCTTAGAAATTAGATTTGAGCTGCTTTGAGACTTCTTCACGTCATCACTGAATCGAGATCCTCCAACAGTTAGTAAAATAAATGAAACATTTACTTTAACTCAGAAATACATTGAGGTAGAGAATATTTACATTATTAGCCAAGTTTAAAAAAAAAAAAAGCAGCTAAATTTCATTTTGTTATCTCACATATTGTGTGATCTGTAGATGCAAGCTGAGGTGTGAGTGGAGGCCCCACCTACCTATGAACATGTCTTTAAGCAAAACATGTCTTTAAGCATATTTCACAGTTGCTCATGTGATACTTGTTACATTAATTCTGATTTGGAATCCGGCTTAGAAATTAGATTTGAGCTGCTATGAGACTTCTTCAATATCATCACTGATTCGAGATCCAACAGTTAGTAAAATAAATAAAGCCTTTACTTTAACTCAGAAATACATTGAAGTAGAGATTATTTACAATATTAGCCAAGTAAAAAAAACAAAAAAAACAAAACTAAATTTCATTTTGTTATCTCACATGATCTGATGTAAGGTGAGGTGTGAGTGGAGGCTCCACCTACCTATGAAGAAGGTGTCAGGGGCGCCATCACCTGTCAGCAGCTCCACTATCTCTGGGTCAAACCTGAGCCAAAGCCCCACAGCCAGCACCAACAGGCCCGACAGCTGAGGGACGACAAATCGCATCAACGTTCACGCCGTATTCACACATTTATGCAGAAAAACAAAGCCTTTAACCTCCTTGAAGCGCAATTCCTGTTTTTAGGATTTGAGTCACGTCTTTGCTGCTAAAGTTTGCCCAGAAATCTCTTCACAGTCAAACACTGATGTCCATCATGTGTTTTTATCTTTGGCTCTTCTGCTCATTAAGATTCTGCAGGTGGTGCTCTTGTCTTTGTCTTGTCAGTAAAGTGATTCTTGATGCTCACTACCCCCTTTTTTTCTTCACTTTCTTCACTCATTTCTTCTCTTTATTCTTCATTAACTTCTGCCTGAATGTTAATGACCGAAAAATTCCACCAGTTTTAGACTTGTTCAGACTCTCAAACAGATCAGAGGCTGCACATGTAGCAAACAGAACTTTGAATTTCCCTGCAATAGTCATGTTTTTAGTGTCCTTGGGTGAAAAACAGAACATGATGTCCTGGACGGGTTTGTCACAACCTTAAGTGACATCATTGCTCTCTGGGCAAGCGTGACCAAAAATAAACCAATCGATTGAAAGCAGGTGTCGGCCGGAGAAAGTTAATCCTTCTGACCTTCCACATGTACTTTATTTGGTTCAAACCACCAATGCTAAATTTTGTATTACTGAATACTGCTTTTATGTATAAAAACAATAAATCCAATTGGGAACAAATAATTAACCAACTACATTACAAACCACATTTCTTTCTATCTTTATCTTTATATAGCAGATGTGATGTCTGATAATGAATTGGCAGGTGAACAAATCATCTCAACCTTTGAACTTTTAACAGCAAAATCTGGGAGGAAAAAGTGATTAAAGCAGCCTGTTTAGACTCCAGCACTTGGTGACAGCATCTCCTGTTTCCATATGGAGCATCATAATATCATATCTAATGGCAGCATCATCGCATCAGTGGTGCATCTCCCATGGTGCGTTTTAGCCACAGGCTGTGCCAGCCTCACAGCGCCTTGGTGATGTAACTCACACCGGCATTGGCTGCTCGTTTGGCTCCGCGTCCCAAAATGACAGCGTACTGTACGCCCCTTTTGGCTCCGACCACAACAGCTCTGCTTTCAGTCCTGAGACTCCCTAAACAAAGAGGCCGCTGTCTGGGTGACACAAGTGATCGTCTTACACGGCACAGATGAGTCAATTCAGCCATTTAAATCCATATATACTGTATCATTTAGCAGTAAACCATGAGCGTCCGACCGTGACACCTGCGAGTCTGCAGCGGCATCTCGAGCTGAAACACACCCTGAATTAGTCAAATCTCAAACTATTGTGGTGACCAATTAATTGTTGAGTATTTTAAAGCAAAAATACCAAAGATGTCAGAGTTTCAGCTTGTAAGTTGTGAAGATGTGCTGCTTCTAATTGTGACAGGAATTTTAATCTCTTTGGAGTTTTAAACTCTTTTCAGACAAAAGAAATAATTTGAAGACATGAAATCTGGATATGTGACTATTTTCAAACATTTTACTAACTTAATACTAAAAAATATGTTAATGCAAATCCTGCAATCTGTAGCATAAACAAACGAAATAGGCCCTAATATTGATCTCTGGTGGATCTCAGCCTGGGAGTCAGAACCCTGATTGGTTGAGTACACCTGCAGAGTCCAAATGTGATTAACTGAACAGGAAAGCAGAAAAATATATATATATTTCTGCCACACAAACCTGCCTACTTTTGCAAAAAAATTTCATGGATTTTTTTTTTACCTTTTAAAGTCTCTTAAATGATCAAAATAAAACAACCTGAAAAGCACATGTCCATGCACATGCAGCAGATTTGTTTCAGGGGGTTCCAAGCCGAAACTTTTGAGAACCACTGAACCATCCCATCAATTATACAGACAATAACTAGATCTGACAAAACAGCAGATGATAAGTCCTTGCACAGGGACGTCCACTGAGACCGGAGCCACAGGTAACCTGATCTGATGTGGCATAACAGACCAAAACAAAAACTCTCCATGATGTGACCAAAACAGATTAACCCTGTCTGTGAAAAAAAACACCCTCCACACTCTCATACCTGCAGCAGGAAAGTCCCAGCCCATAACCAAACCATGGGAGAGGATGTGAACAGTGGGTGTGTTGGAAAAGTAGCAGCACACTGCAGCTCTTAAGTCTGTGCTGCAGGATGACCACAGTGCATTACTTACCACATAATTCACATGGGTTTTAAAAGGCTTGGTGGCTTATAGGCTCTTAATTGATTTGCTCATTACTTATTAAAAACATTAAACAGATAAAGGACACTTTAGGAGCTGTGATAGTGTTAAAACTGTGTAATTGAAAATAATATGACAGATAACATAACACAGGAGTGGGAATTCAGTGGCAGTTAAGAGTCAGAGCAGTTTGCACATTCATGGTCTCCAGTGTATAATGAAAGCAGTAATAATTAATAAATAGAAATAGCCTGTGATCCTGCACAGTGTTGATGTAAACACAACAACAAGACTGAGCAATAACACGTTTCATGCATGCAAACAAAGCCTAATGTGCATTGAAATAATTATGCAAATACATCTGACAGTAATAAAAAATACATGATGAGCAGGCGGGTAAAAACATGGTGTGATTTTAAAATAGCATCCAGCGCAAACCTCGACTCACCCAGAAGATGAAGTTGAAGACGAAAAGCAGATATTTCACACATTTCATCCCTCCCTGCACTTTGCTCATGATGCCACCTGATCCGTCGCTATTGCTGTTGTTCTGCAAAGCCTCGCTTCCTCCGCCTGGACATCAACCATGTAATGATGCGTTGACGATGAAAGACGAGCTGCACCGCTTCATCCAAACATGCGCACGAAGATGCACGAGCTGCGCAGGATGCACGATGCTTTGCGCCGCCCATCGTGCGTGCGTGTGTGTGTGTGCGCGCGCGCGCGGGAGCTGGGACCCATGGGAGAGTCCGGGGTGTCAGGCGGCTCATGGAGGAGAAAGCTTAAGATCAGTGTAGGATGGAAGGACAGGAAATAATAATCCTGTGTTTAAATACATTTAGTCCAATAATCGTCATCTGTGAAGGAAATGTATTGTTGATATGAGTAAATATTAAATTATATAACAATTTATGTGGGTGAGGATGTGAATCTGCCATCTGTTTGTAGTTCCTGTTTTTGTCCTATTTTTTTAGAGGAAATACAATGAATTTAAACTTAAACACACAGAACCCACACAAGGATCCCTGAGGGTCTTTGTGAACCACTGCAAAATCTTCACAGCTTCAGCTTCAGCTCTGGTAGCTGTTCAGAAGATGATCATTCACTTCTTACAGAGACGCTTGTAAAGATAAGATAAGAACTTGGGAATTCTTGTGCCAGATTACTCCAGCCAAAATAAATACAAAGTGCAATTATAGAGCATTCAAATAAGTGAAGTTATACAATGCAAAGTGTCTCAGAATAAAAGGTAGAAAGGAAAAAAGGTAGGCCAGACAGACAATTAGTGATGGCTAATTGTCTGTCTTATATTGCACCAGATAATGAATGTAAAGATAGCGCATGATGTTAATTGTACGTGATAGAAGATTTATATTGCATGTGGTAGCAAATATTGCACCTGATACTGAAACTACTGCACATGATAATGAACAGAACATTGCACCTAGATTAGAAAAATAGACTATAATATAACAATAGAACCTTGCTTCCTAAAAATAAGTTAAACCCTCATATCATCCAGCACCAAGTCCCTGATACCAGTGTTTATTATAGAAACATGGGGACTTGTTTACAGTGTCCACCTGAGCACAGTAATCTGAGAGAAGTCGCCGACCGGCACAGGTGAAAGTTGTACCATGGCTTTAACCTAGATTTTAGAAATACTGAAGTCACAGCTCTCAACGCCACAAAAAATAAAGCATATGCAAAAATAAAGCAGAGACAATAACTCACATATTGTGCTATGATTTGATAGAAGTTTAGAGCTGCAGCTGGATCATTTTATTATCCTAAAAGTGCTTTTTTCCCCCAGTCGAACCTGAACTTTTTCATTTGTGCTGTGTGCCATCTTCATTTCCTCTTACCCAGTAACATATATACTGATATTTACACATCTGAACAAAACTTACAGGTACACAAGAATTATTCAAATAGACCTTGTGGTTGCAGAGATGCACTCATTTTATTATGGGTATGTAATTTTCGAGCAGAGGCCTGAAAAATAGCTTAGGGCTCAAAGGGTTAATTATATTCTGTGTGTTTAGTTGCAAAGCTTCTTAACATTGAGGCAATGTTGAATCCTACAGTTTCAGATTGAAATATCCACAAATAATAACTACTGGATGGGTTGCTAGTAAATTTGGTACCAACATTCACATTCCCCAGAGGATGAATCCTGATGACTTTGGCGATCCTCTTGTCATGGTTTTGGTCTCTTGTGTTTTTACTAGTTTATTTTCAGTGTATTTTGAGTTTTATATTCCAGTGTCTTTGGTTTAGGGCTGTTTAGTTTTTTGTTCAGGCATTGCTGGGCCTTTGTATTCTCACAGCTGTTTCCAATATCACCTGGTCACTGGCAGTTCTAAAGACTTCCCATCTCCCCTGCCAGATGCCAGCTCGTCATCTTTTTTCCTGTGTCCTCTAGTGCTTTGTGTTTTCAGTGTTTCCGTGATCCAGTGCCTGTCTCCCTGTGCTTATCCCTACCTGCTCCACCTGAATGTCTCCTGCCGTCCTGCCTCAGCCTGACCATCTATCAACCACTGAAGCTACTCCAGTGCTTCTCCAGCAATCCCAATGTTAGTCACCTTTTCATTTTCTTCTGTCTCCTGAGGTTTCTTTGTTAATAAATCTCTTCGGTCCTTCACCCTCATCTGTGTCTCACTCCTGGGTGCAACTTCAAGAAACCCCTAAATGTCACCTCTGACTTTTTCTCTTGCGCTGCCATGAGTTTTGACTTTTGTGGTTTTGAAATGTCTCAACAACTAATGGAATGGTTGCCAAGATATTTGATTCAGACAATCATGTTGCCTTCAGGATGAAGTGTAATAAGTTAGTTGATCCTCTGACATTTCTTATAGCACCATCATCAGGTCATCATCATCATGACCAACTGCAAATGAAACTAACATTCCCATCGGCCTCAGATGTACTATTTTCTGTTAATAAGATAAGATAAGATAAGATAACTTTTTATTGATCCCCTTAGGGGAAATTTACTTGTCACAGCAGCAGTAACAGACAGTAAACATTAACTCAAGAATAAATACCAGTAGCTAAAGAAATAAGGCAGCAATAAAAAACAAGAAACAATAAGTGGCATAAGACAATAAAGTGACAAGTGAGGTTGAGTATTTACTTTATGTTCCATGTTTTCCTTGTCTTTGGCATCCATAAGTAATAGACATACTATTATTCATATGAGAATAAAGATGCTATGAATGCTATTGCACAGAAATGTCTATGTTATTGCACTGAAAAGATATTACATTATTACATTATTTGCACTGTACAGCAAAAAAAAAATGCAGTCATGACTTAAATGCAGTTGTTTACTATAATGAGGTGTTAAAGAGTCTTATTGCAGTGGGTATGAAAGACCTGCAGTAGCGCTCCTTCTTGCAGGGTGGGAGTCTCAGTCTGTTGCTGAACATGTTAGCACTAACACGCCAAACTAAGATGGTGGACACAGTAAACGTTATACCTGCTGTAGACCCATAGTTGTGTTATCTTGTGCGACTGAGATATACAAAAAATAATTTGCGTTTTAAGATATTCAAACAAATTATTAAGTTAAAATGATGACATTGTTTTGGATCTTGGACAAGTAATCAGCAATCACAAAAAAACACTATCAAGTTCAGGGGATGTGCAGAAACTTTTATTTGTTTTGCATTGGCCTAAAAGTAAATACAGTATTTTTGAAATGTATTAGAATATAGATAATAGAATTGAATATGCAGAGTCAAAAATATAAAAATTGCAAAACTTAAAATCCCTGCAGGTTTGTAAAAACTGGAACCCTGCACAAAACCTGGAAACTACAGAATTGTAAATGTGTTAATATACAAACAGTACTTATATCTTACATGAAGACTTAATTATTCATTACTTTGTTTAATAACTATTTGTGCAATTTGAATATGTCTACATGCACAGTACTGTTTGCTTTGCACATTAAACTTAAGCCAGTTCCTGTGAATGACGGCCACATATGGAGCGCCACCAAAGCTCTTCTGTGTCTTCTCCGCAGGCCCGAGGGGGTCAGCTCGGGTTCACCCACTCTGACAGTCAAGCGTCTCATGTTTGTGCTGCCTTTGTTTGCTGCGCTGATGTGGGAGGGAAACAGCGACCCCCTGTTTGTCTGCCAGAGTATCTGTGAGGATCAGTCCGGGTGGATCATGAGACACATCACATCACTGCCCACCTCCTCGTTTTTTTTTTGTTTTTTTTTATCAGATGACAACTATAGCAAGAGTCAGCAAAAATATGAAAGAATCCATTGAGGACACTGGTAGTACTGACAGATAGATCAATGGATAAAGCATCAATTACAAGTGATTAATAAATTCAATGTAACCCTGAATAAGATCACATCAATGTTAACCTAATATCACTGTGGTCAATCCTGTCAAGAATTCAGAGCTGTAATTTTCACGGTGGTAGGACACCCAAACTGAAACCATAACCTCAGGCTATAATGGAGTCAAAATCCCATTATCCTTCCACGGCCGCCCTCTCCTCACCCTCCTCACCCTCCTCACCCGCTTCACCCTCCTCTGCTGTGCTTGATATGTAAATCTGGTGCAATAATGTAACCTGATCTCCATATGGTGCAGCTGTGAGTCATCCTTATGATCCAAGACACATCAGAGGTGATGAGACAGACAATCTGGTGCAACCAAAATAATTTTTAAATTTAATACTTTTATGCATAGAGGACATGCTAATGAGTTAATCATAAATAATTGGCAGCGTGACTTTTAAATGTCAAATATAAAACAACTTTAAAATCTTTGTTGTAAACTATAACAGCAACCATGTAAGTAATTAATAAATTCTCACTGACAGTGTGTATCATCATCTGAAAACTAGGACCATATATTTGCATCTGTGTCACCAAGAGAGCACCACAGACTGGAAACCTCAGACCAGGACCAAACAGTTACACTGAAAAATGGGACTACATATTCAGTCACATCAATGTCTCCATCTAGTGGACAGATTGAGAAGTGTAACTACAGTCTGTGGCTCGTTTCCACCAATTCTATTTGCATGTTTTTACATTGATAGAATATTATGCTTATATTATAATACATACTTTTGTTACGTGTACTTTCAAATTTCTGCCTTACTTGTTAACTGTTTTGCACTTACTATCATACTTTCATAGTTTTAGAAGAAGTAACCTTATCTCAAGGTCCAGGATTTTTCTGGAGCTTTCAACCGCATCTCAAGGTCTTTGAAGGGTAACACTATGTTATGGAACTATTACTCGAGTCACTCAATGATTCTTGATGTTTCTTCCCATTATACTTATTCTAATCATTATTATATTTGCTGAACCATGAGTACAAGTCATTCACATTCAGAGGGTTGTGTGGATTAAAATTTCTTTTTTTGTCAGTTTCTTCTTTTCATAATAGGAAACGCATGAAAACACATCTATCTCCCACTTCTGTGCTGCGTTTGGGTGCACTGACTACGTCCCATACAAAAAGATCGAGAAAAGAAAAAAAAAGAGAATACTGTTTGGTCCGAGTCGATCGCACAAACACTGAACTCAACATGACGCATGCGCAGTCTGCATAGCCACTTACTAGCTTTTAGCTTTCACTTATGCGCCTTTTACTGTCATTAACGTTTCTTATTGTCTTTTAATGTGTGAATATAGAACAACGCAGGTAATAATCATTTACAACTTTCAATATTAAGTTATTATAATGTTTGAAAGTTTTTAAAAATTGTGTTTCCGTATATTGTGGTACCGATCCAATGTTAACATATTACGTTGTTGTTCCGACCTCTGACCTCTAGAGGGCAGTGTTGCATTTAATTGTTGCAGTGCTTTGCAGCTGTTAACAGAGTTTGAGGTAAATAAGCAGCAGCAGCAGCAATAAAATAAACAAGTTGGCTCTGACAAATCAGATTTATAGTTGACAGCTTGACAGATCAAATGGAAAATCTTATCTGCAAAGTCTAGTTTTCCAGAAACATAATCTCAAGCAGGATCTTTGTTTTCTGTTTCCACTTTACCTCCAAGCTCTCTGATCTCACATCAGACTCCTTGAATGTCAGCTGGGAGACAAAATTGTGCTCCTTTAAAAAAAAAAATCACTACTGATACTTTTAATTTTATGCTTCGAATACAATTTGTTGCATGCTGACGACACTGAAAATGCTACTGCCAAAACAAAGAAAATTGTAATCCATGATAATATTACCAGTGTGAGTCTCATGAATCGCAGGCAGTATGTTTGTCTTTTTTCCCCCTTTTTGTTTCATATCTACTGTAGAATGAGAGCAGGAGGAAAACACAAGCAAAGCCAAAGCACCAAATTACTGGCAGTAAAATGAAGCCATATGGGTTTTCCTCTTGGTGTTTCCATGGAGGCCGAACAAAATGACTTTTCGAGTCAATGGGTTACTCAGTGTAGGTGGAGGAACAACAAGCTGAACATCCATGCAATAAACCTCATAAAACACACAGTGCATGTATGGAAGTGTTTAATAAATAACAATATCAACAACAACATTTTAACAAAAGTTTTGCTTATATCAGACCTGGGTCAAATTGTATTTCCAAAATTTGTGGGTTGCATCAGCCTCCTTAGCGTGAGTGTTCTGTGCTATAAGACAATATAATGGGTGGCAGAAAAATACTATAATTAGCATGATTGTGATGTGGGGCTAAAACTCTTAAGGGCCTGTTGCTCTGTCACCAGCTTAGCAGCGGTTTAGGGTTTATGACAGGTTTGAACCCGTGCTCTCTTAAACTAAATCACATAGTTTCTCAATCACCATTGCTGTGTCTTTTAAAGCTGTAGTTTAAAACCCAGTTCCTGCGTCAAAGGCACTACAGGTCATCAGAGCCGAGGTTCAAATTAAACCTGCAGACGATGAGAAACTAGACTGTACATGATAAAATACACACTGTATATGGCCCTTAGTGCTATTTTTAATTTCCTTCCTTGGCCGTTAATCATAAAAAGTCAGACAGCTGAAACTAATTTCCTCTCAATTACAATTTTCTAAATCACCTGTGGCCATGTGGGGCAGATCTTTTAGCTAAGATACAGTTAAGTTGTGGCTCAGCTGAATATCGGCCTGTATTTATCAAACAGCTTTAAAAGTGAAAATCTACAGAGAAGCTGAAAGGTCACTGTGG
>JBBMOC010000051.1:1118905-1199010 GCA_037975185.1 Centropyge bicolor | reverse complement strand
CTCCCCTTTTTGTTCAACAAGCAGGAAAACAACAGCTTGCCATCCCTCCCCATGTGGATTAATTAAATTGCTGCAGTGGTTGCTGTCTGTGTCACTGATTAGACCCTTAGCGTGGCCCTCAGAGACCGGTCCGGTGTATGGTTACAGTGTACAGGGCTCAGTAGTGAGGGCTGGGAACAGAGCGGGTGAGGTGACGACATCCAGGGACGGTGGGGGATGTAGTCTTATTCTCGCACTAATCAACCCCTTGAAAATTTGATTTGCCTTTTTAATGGACAGATGGCGTCTGTTTTACTGCTTCAGCCTGCAGGAGTGTAGTTGCACAAGGTCGGGGTAATTGCACTGTAAAAACTCAAAATCTTACCAAGTATATTTTTTCTCATTTCTAATCAAAATATCTCATCACACTTAATATAAGACACAGTCACCTAACGAGTAACATTTCAGTAAGATATAGTAACTTGTTTTTAGATGGTGCATCTTGAATATTTTGTTAAGTGAAACAGTCTTGAAAACATGTTGTTTTGAGTCATATCTCGGATGAAACAAGCTTTTTTAACATGCCATACGGTTTTTAAGCTGCTGTGCTATTTGTAAAAGATGAATCATCTTGTTTCAAGTTAACAGACTTAACTTGAAACCTCACAATAAAACTAAAATATAGCTAAGAATGAGTTTTTTTCCAGCTAATTTCAAGATCTTGTCAGGCTTAACATATTGTCTTATTTCAAGAAATCTTATCAAGACAATTTTCTCTTGTTCCATTGGCAGATTTTTTTTTCACTTATTCAAAGCAAAAATATCTTGTTTTTTTTTTTGTTTTTTTTTTGCTTATTTTTGGAGGGGCCTTTTTCCAGTGAAGGATTGATCTGTTTCTGGGGAATGACTTTCCAAGAAGAAATCATGGATACCTGCTTATGTTTCTGGTGCAATCTGAAGGTACAGACAGGCAGATGTATGAACATTTCGTCTTATATTGAGGCCAGGTGCAGGTCAACAGATTCACTGAAGTTCAAATTGAGAGTATTTGAACATTGGATTAAAGCCAAATCCTTCCCAGGCACAAATTTCATTTCTTTCCAGTGAGTGTTTGGAAATCCAGCGTGTGTGGGGACGCTCCCTATTTTTCCACCCTAGTTTCAAGATACAACATATTGAACAGTGAGATTAAGTTAATAGATGCATGTACCAGCTCCTCTTTAAAGTGGAAACCACACCTTACTCAACACCAATGGATTGAAACATGATGCTCATTTGCTTAGTGGTAAACGTTTTCATAAGTTTAGTACATACAGAATTCTGTGTCTGACATGCTTTTTCTTGTTCAGCTTCCACTTCCTACAACACTGTGTCCTGACCACAGACCCACAGATCAGGCTATTAATCAAAGACAGAGGCATGATAATGTGATGAAGCACTGCCTGAGAGGCTCAACAGAGGGCAACAAAGCCCCTCATTTAATATTTAACCATGTAAACAGGAAGTGGTTGAAAGATTGATTTCTAGCTTACTGGTTAATAGTGAAATGATCAACCTCATACCATCAACAGAAAGAACACTGAACTCTGTGTATTATGTCTGGTTGTTGATGAGGTTCAGTAGAAATATGGAGGGTGAGGGACGTCCATGCTAAGAAGGATTCACAAATGTATTTTATGATTTATATATATATGACTCTCTACACAAAATACTTTTAATGGACACAACATAGTTATCATTGTAGATACATGTAAAACATATTGAAAAAAATAATGTTTACAAATATATTTCTGATGCACACACAAGTATTTCTCACTTGAAATAAATCCACATCTTCATCACAAACATATTTTGATGTCACATTTTTTATACAACCTGCATTTACAAACTGCTTGTCTTTTGTACAAGTATTTATATACAATAACCTTTTTGTGTGCATTGATAAATATTTTTGTGGAGCGAGTCATTTATATATAGGCTAAATCCTAAATTACATATCTTGAATAGCCGCCAGTTGTTTTTGGCGCAGTTTGCTTCCTTGGCTGAGCTCACAGTTACATATAATCTTCACACTGTACTCACAGACATGAGAAGGGAATCCGTGATTTGTTTAAGGGTAAGCAGGAAAGAAATTGCATAATTTTCCATAAACTGAGCTGACTTCCCTTTGTGGAACTGTAAAAAATACGATATGCATGACTAGATCTCGTATGTGCGTTTTCCATGGAAATATGTGTCACATTAGGAAACTGCTGTTGTGACATTTCATCACACTCCACACATCACAACACCACATCTGTCTTCCCTGGCTTGCGTAAATTGACAGGCTGCGTACTGTATTTAGTACAACAGGAATCAGAGGCATGTTAACACCTGTGGTGGCTCTGCTAGCAGGCTCTGTCATGTAGCTTCATTATACACTGCCTTTGCCTCAGGTGTCAGGGAGAAAGCCCGTGGATTAAAATTGTTGGCACAACAAATCAAAAAGAAAAATCATAGCCTGTACAAAAGAACATAATGTGAACTATGATTACACCAATTAATGACTGTGAGGTCTGTCCAATTCACTTTACTGTCTCTGCCCACACTTTGCTTCTCTGCTCTCTCCTACTGTGTACACTGCAACATTTGGACTTAAACTATATTACATTATGTGTCAGTTTGGACTGCCTTAGGACACACAGGAAGGATGCTTTACAGCAGGAAACAGTGGAAAATGAGCTAAAACGTTTGGTGTGATCACAAGGCTGATGAAAAGGAAAAACACTGTAAATGAGCACAGCACCTCCCAACAGGCAACATCTCTTCTGCAAAAGGAAGTAAAATACTGTTAATTTAAGAGCAAAATAAAGACTGATGAGAAAATGAATAAAATTGTTCTTCTCCACTCTCTATTTAAAAATTAATCTGTGGCATTTTTGCTTTATTATTATAGTGAGAAATGGCGAGAGAGAGGGAGTGACACGCAGCAAAGGGCCCAGGACTAAGCTTGACACCTGGATCACAGGTAAGTTAAAGGGCACCCTAAGTTTTTTTTTACAATTGTAAATAAATAAATGCTTAAGCTGCTGCCTTAAGCATTTTACTAATATTCTATAGGACCTGCTTCATACACATATGAAAAGCAAATATGCCTGATGTCATCATAAAGGTCCATTTTCACATCAGACTTTTTGATTGGTCATAGCAGAGCAGCACAGGTGAAATCAATATCATTAATGATGGGTGGAATCCATTCAAGTCTTCCAGATGCAGTTACTGTACCGTCTCAATAACAAAGTCACTGGGACACCTAAATGGACCAAAACCTTAATTGATGTTATTACTTCGCCCATGTGCGTCTCATATGTTGAATGTGGAGTGAAAATAATCTGACAAGTGGGAGGACAGACAAAGAGAAATAACTGGAAAAAAGACTTAGGAAGATAAAAGTAAAAACTCTCTCACTCCCACTCACATGCTTAAGAATAAAAGGTATCCAATTTCTTACAACTTAAAAAATGCTTTTAAATTGGAGAGAGTGCCTTCTGGAGTTGGTTAAGAGTCGACTCTACATGACAGAAACAGAGAAGGAACACCTAATAAATAATAATATGTTGGCTAACCATTGAGTAAACACAGAATGGGATAGTTTTAGCCAACTGTTTGCTTTTGATTTGAACAGTTGATAAAGTGTTAGACCACTTTGCATCTTCACTGTCATTGTGTTATTAAATTCTCATTATAGGATTCCTCTGATGCATCTCATCTGCCAGTAGTAGAATTTTCTTCCAGCTTGATTTTATGTTTAAATAACTGCCAGTTTTCTATTATGTGTATTATTATTATGGGTACTATTATGTATTTTGTGTTTCATGGGTTGATTGCTACCCTGCAGATTGAAGGATTTCTCACAAAACTATCTTTAAAAGCAAATTCACAATAAGGTCAATTTAATTTTATGCTGTATTCATTTCCTTAATTTAGACTGAAATATGCTTTTGTGAAAATATGGAGGTTCAATCAATCAAAGCAAAGCAAACCAAAGCACAGTTTAATAATGTTATAAATGTGGGAAAAATAGATAAGATGAGGAATATTCATATATTGTTTGATGTTGTGTTTGTGACCCACATCGTCCACCATCCATCCATCTTTATACCTATTCAGTGTCTCCACGTGAACTGTAGCGCCTCGGTGGCTTCTAGAGGACGTGATCAGAGCTCGATGTGCTCTGGGCTCCTGCCATCAGGCCCGGCTGTGGCCCCCATCCAGCACACCTCTGCCCTCTTCTGCCTCCACTCCGTGTTCCTGTTGAGAGACGAGCAGAGAAAAGAGTCTCAACCAGCTCATAAACCCACTGTAAACACATTCTTTGTGAGACCGATACAGGAAGAGAAAGTTAATATGTTATTCCCACTCACCAGGTCCTCACATACTGAACATACCAAAATAAAAAAAAAGCAGGCCTGCATAATGTAGATGATGTAGAGTGGAAACATGTAGTTTAGTTTTTATATTGACCTCGTAAACTCTGTCAGCATACCTTAAAATATGAGTTCTGACAGGTTTGTTGAGACTTAAACACTCCTGTACCTTTAAAAGACAGATATATAGCAAAACATTAAAAGATTATTTAGGAACAAGTAAAAACCAGATCGTTTAGGAATTTTGTATTTTGTATATGAAGCCACACACACACACACACACACACACACACACACACACACACACACACACAGGTTTGTTTTGCTATTCTTATGAGGACCTTCCATTGACATAATGCATTCCCTAGCCCCTTACCCTAACCCTAGCCATCACAACTGAATGTCTGACCCTAACCTTTACCCAAACCATAAACTTTTTGTATTTGTAACCTTAACCGTAAAACCAAGGCATCCTAGTATAATCCTTGTGAGGACCAGGCAAAATGTCCTCACAAGACAAAATGTCCTCACAAGAAAGGTTGTTTGTCAAGAGTTGGTCCTCACAACTATAGCAAAACATGCACACACACACACACACACACACACCAGAGGAGTCAGAAAGGTGTCGACACCACGTGACCTTTTCTTCCAGCAGGATATGGCTGTGCATCGTCTGCTTTGTCTCCCTCTGTTACATTATTCCATCAGGATTGATTTCCTCCATTCAGGATGCCATAATTCATTTTTGCGTGCAGTGATGAAACGCAGACACCATTCGAGCCCAGATGATCCATCACGGCTAACCAGAAGACGCCTTAATCTTGTTTTGTCGTTTTGTTTTATCGTTATGTCTCTGTGCTTAAGTGTGTTTAAGTGTCAGCAGACTACATGTTCGGTTACGCCTTACTTAGTGTCAATCACCTGACGCCGACAAAGTCAAAGAATTAATCTCTGAAAACATCTTCCCTTAGAACCCCCTATAGTCTCTTTTATTTATGTTTGCATTCAGGATGTCTGCAGGTATTTCGAGCACAGCTGAGGATGTTAGAAACAGTAGGTTATGGCACGCTTGCAAAATGAAAGGAATGTCAGATATATATAAACAGAAGTAAATGGGCTGTAAATCTAAATGACGCCAGCGTGTTCCTGTAAAGAATCTACACTGGTGCAGGAAGTGTATCTTGCTTTATGGCACCTCGACAGCGGTGGTCTCCGGGCGTCGTGGGGATTCAAACCTGTGACCTTTCAACCGCTGTTTAACAAACGAGCCACCCTGCTTTTATGCTCTTATGTTCTCAGTCATAGTGAGTCTCTGTCATGAAGTCTAACGGTCAGTCTTTTTCATCTTTTCTGCAGGATGCAAAGCAGTGAACTGCTGGACTGAGGTTGACCAAACTGCTGTTGGTGTAAAACCTGATACAAGACGATTCCAGCTGTGTGGTTCAGGTTTTATTTTTTTGGCCCTGACACGACTGAAGTACTTTAATGAACACAAGTGCAAAACTGTCTCCAACAAAGCCTCCAGGCATTCAGTAGCTTCACGTGTGTGTAGGCAGCTATACTTGCAATATATACAATTTATTTTAAGCAGTAAAGTTCATTCTTGACCTTGGAATTAGTCTGACAACATAATACAAACTTTAGATTGACTTCCTGACTTTTTGTTGTGTTTTCAACTATATCTTGTTATCAGGTCTGTTAGTCATCATTGTTGACATGTGTAGCACTAATAGATCATCTCTTCTGGAGGAGAACTCCTAAAAGTGCAATAGATGAAATCATAAGCTGGATGTAAGTTGACCCTGAACAAAACAAAGAAGGCTTGACTCATAGCTTCTATAATAAGCCTCATAAGCCAGGAGCAAAAATCCACTGAATTCACATACATGCATTGAGTATATTTATTGATTTGGACATTATTGATATTGTAGGTTTCATATTTGCACTCTCTCCTACTTTTTGCTGCAACGGCTGTACAACAATTTCCCTCGGGATGAATAAAGTTCTTTCTGATGTTTAAGTGTGATATTCATGTAGGTGTCAGATTCTGAGCACAGAAAGAAGAGACAACCTAGAATGATAATCATACAGAGACTTAAACATCAGTTGATATACTTTGTTAACTCTAGTTGATCTCATGCATTAATGTCTCATATTGACAATTCAACTTTAAGCTACTTTAGATGCGAGTTAATACCAGCAACTGAGTCACTAAACACTATGACATTTATTATGAAAAACCAGAGAATACCTCATACATCAACTGCATTAGAGCAGCAGCGACATATAAACAAATGTCATCTGTAATTTGTTATTAAAGATAAAATCTGTGCAAAGATGATGAGATGTGAATATTTATGCTTTTAACTTTCTCCTCATGTTTTCATTGTGAACCTGTTTAACAACATTATTATTTCATATACCATGATGCTAATTGAAAACAAATGCCTCAGTTATGTTGAGGATCAGATTCTGGCCCTGGACCCAGCTGTAACAACTCCTCAGTGGTTAAGAAACACGCAGTCAGCAGTCTGTGGTCAAAGGAGAATGGCATCATTCATTCAAGCTACTAGGTGGCCTACAGATATGCCCATAACAGTGCTGTACAACACCGGTGTGCGCTGGGGCATCTCACATCGCACTACTCATTGAGCCTTGAAGCAGATGGGCTGCAGCAGCACACGACCACCTGATGACTGGGAAAACGTTGCCTGGTCAGAGAGCCTCCTGAAACGGCCTGCCACTTCCCAGACCGACCCCAATAAAACACCATGGATGATGTTGAACAGGATGCTCGCAGCACAGTGTGACAATGATAACACTGCAGGACATGTTTCAGAACGGTCAAGATCCTTTGAACAACTTTGCAAAAAAATCGTTTTTTATTGGCTGCTACATGTACAATAACTGTTTCCTGCTGTTGTAACACAAAAAACACATTGTCCTCATCACCTAATTCTGTTCTAGCACATTTTGTCTATTAGATATAACAAGAGCTTTTTTTTCTAATTGTGTCACATGTATTTATAGTACAAGCTATATTTAATCCATTATATAAAATATTCATGCTTGTTATAATATGCACACAATGTAGCCTATATAGTATTCATGTTTTCTAGAGTTACTTATTTATACTGTGTGTCTGTTCTCTTAACCTACTTCCTTTTGCTGCTGTGACAGTTAATTAAAGCTGGATCAGTAATTGTAAGGATGAATTTTATGCCATATATATTTTATAATTTAACTGCAGTTAAACTGGGTGAGAAGTGTTCAGGATTAAAATGTCAATTTAAACATCTCATGACAACTGAGTAAACTACACCTGCTGATGAAGATGTGATGTGGTTGAAAGCTTCAGAGCAGCTACTGAATGGATCTTGAGGTGAGACTGATTTGTAAAAGCTGCCATTCAAGTCTTTTTAAGCTGAAGTGACTGGCTTCCTCTTCATAACAGAGGCAGCTGAGACTCATGGGTATTGTAGTATTCAGAAGTATTTCATACTAAACTGACTTAGAAATGAAGTTGAAATGAATAAAACTAAAGGTCATCTGCAGATGTAGTTTGCTCAGTATTGAAGAGAGTCCGGTGTTTCTATGTTGAGAAAATCATAAAATTATCGATAAAAAAAAATAAATCCTACAGCTTAATACACTTAAATGACAATTTTTATTATATTATATTATATATTACAATATTATTCCCAGTTATTTATACTGTCACGGCCCTGATCACTGTTTTACTACAATCTAGTTGACAGACGTAATCAGCTAATTAGTTCACCTGCCATCAGCCATCACGTGACTTCCTGACTTCATTTACCGCCATTAATCATCATCAGCTGCTCCTCAAACGTCACATCAACCCACAGAAGTTTTGGAATTAACTTGCAAACTAAATCCCCCCAAAATGTGAAATACTGAGGATCCCTGCTCTTCTTCGTCAAGATAAGTAACTTTTATTTTATCAACATGCTTTTGGTGACTTGATGTTTTTGGCTGTGTTTGTTCCGCTGCTGTTTTGTTTGCTTGGAAATGAACGAACTTCTGGCTGTTTTGGAGTTTGCTGCTCATTTCTGCTTTGTCTTGGATTTTACTATTTGCTTTGTGAATTAATTTGTGTTGTTGAGCTGCATGCTGTTTATTTATGTGACTCAATATTTGAGCAGAAACTGAAGTGAAACAATGTTGTCTGTCACACTCGTCCAGTTTTTAATGTTTCCAAAGTATAAATTAGTTTCTATGAGCATCTGGAAAGAAATAAACTAATGTGGTCAAATGTTGATATTGAGAGATAAAAATCGTGTTTAACTGTTGATTTAATGCTTAATTAAGGTCTGAATAGGTTTTGCAGCATATTTCCTCTTTGGTTGTTTCTTATCTTTATCTCATTAAATATTAATATGAAGCTACAATTTAGAAAACTCAAACTAATGAGTGTGTGACAACTTCCCTATTCTTCTTATCATTGTTTGCTGCATCACTTCTAATAAATGATAATAATACCAGATAATCACATGAATGATTAATGAATGTTGTTGAACAAGCTTACACAATAGCTGTGTGTGGGTCCTTTGTCCAGCTGCATAAAACCACTTAGGTTAAGGTTGCACTTAAATTTGCATCTAAGGGAAAAAGTGAGTTGCTTAATATCGCCATAAGGATTTCCTTCAGATGTTGTGAGTGAAAACCCTTTGGTGTTTAAGTGTTACACTCTTGTCTTAATGGAAGCCTGGACCAGTAGCAGCCTCTTAAAAGTGAAATTTGTGCAACATAAAACAGTGGTTAAATTTGTGGTTTGACAATGAACAATGTGCAGCTTGTTGAAGAAGACAGATCTGATGTAGGTAACCAAACCTTAACATAACGCTGTCTCATTAACATTTGCAGTGTTGTTTTATTTAAGCTCCTGTTGATGCTTCTTCTTTCTTGCTGTTACAGTAATATTTTCATGTTTTTTCACCGCAAATGAGGGGAAAAACTCAATGATTGTCGATGTTTTTGAATTAGATTTTTGATTGAATATTCAACATTTCAAGGTCTCTCACACTGATTTTGTTACTCCTTGCTGAGCTCTTCTGCTTGTCTGTATTTGTCATGGCTGCGTTCAGTTTATTTTGGATCACGCGCTTGTGCTTTCCGTATTCTTCTGTCCACTTTTTAAATGTTTTTTTTTTTTTTTTTTTTTTGCATTGTCTTCTTTGTCCTTTTTGGAGAAGCTGGCTAACGCTGACAATAATGCTGTAAAGTTATGATGTGAGTGAAGTGAAACAATGGTACCTGAAGTGCTGTGTTATGACAGTGGCCGCAGTGAAAGCCTCAGTCTAAACACTTTGGCCGAGAGACAACCTGAGAGACTTTAAACACTGTTCCTAAATTAAAACCTTCGCTTGGCTTAGGTGAATATTTTGCATAAGGGACAAATTAAAGTTGATGAAAGCCTTGATTGTTACACCTGCTTTCCCTGCTATGATGTCTGCCTTGAAAATGCTCTATTGCTGGGTCTATATTTATCTCTCAATGAAAGAGATGGTGTGTTTTGATGGGGGGGGATATCCACACCATGGCTGATCCCTGACCCACATGTAGACAGTGCTTAATTTGTTTGATCCCCTCATGGTCTGAGTTCCCTGACTTCTCCTATTGATTCCACATAATAGCGGCTGTCTGCTCCCTCCTCTAATAAGGTTTTGGGGGGGTCAGGTTTACCTTTCATGCTGCTCAGTCTTTGCTGTACTGAGTTGGGTGAATGCTCTGAGAAAGTGGTGATGACAAATATCTCCTCTTTACTCTGTCTAAACACAATAAAATCCTGTTTATGTCAGGTAGCCTTATTTATTTTTTCTAAATTTTATAATTGAATCATTATTTTTTTAAGCTAAAATACCAAAAAATTTGCTGGTTCCTGCATCTCAAATGAGAATATTTACTTGCTTTCTATGATGATGTCTTTTCGTTTTTGACTGTTGCTCGAAGTTATGACTGACTGACAGAGTGTTACATGTCTTGTTGCAGAATAGTTTGAGACTCCTGTAGGTGCAGGTAAAGCTGGATAGAAGGTAAAACAGTTCGTCCCTTGTCGGTGTGAATTAACTGAGTCAGCAAAGGCAGTCGGTTATGTGGTCTGTTAGCCCTGAATGGAGAGGCCACCCACAACCAGTGACCTACAACTCATTAGCTCTAATGGAGTCAGTTTAATGAGCCCCGTCTGGGTTGACTGACAAGCAGGCCGGGGTGGCACACAATCCAGTCTGCGGACCACTAACAATCCACTGAGCTCTGAAAAAAAAAAAGAAAAAATGGCCGTGGCTTCATTCATATGGTAAAAGTCACACAGGCCTTCTGGTAACCTGATCCACCAGGGCTGGCTCTCATTCAAAGAGGAAGGGAGGTGCAGGTGACTTTATCTGAAAGCCACCAATGGGCTTTGAATGACATGCCGCTCATTACGTTGCTGTGGTCGTTCATGCAAAACTGCTCGCCAGGTTGAAGCTTCGTGCTGAATTCAAGCCCTCAAACTCAGAGGGTACAGGAGTCAAATGTGGATCTATAGGAAATATGTGAATAGATGATATAAACATGGTTTCTTTCTTCATCTCAAATTTACTTTTTTATAATAAACTACCCTCCTTTTGCAAATATTTTTTCGTCAACAATTGCAGAGTGTACTAAAGAAATGTGATTCTAGGAAAGAGCTGCTTCTAATGGGAGATTTCAACATCAACTGGAATGATAAATCTAGAAGGAAACACTTAAAGCAGATCTCATCTTGTCTAGAATTAACCCAGCTAGTCAAAGGTCCAACTTGAATAACTTGATTGTCCTGATTTTCAGCAATAAACCTCAAAGAATCATCAAAACCTTTAATAGGATAATTGGCCCGTCTGATCACAATCTGACACTTATGGCCAGGAGGACGAAGTAACAGCTTAATACGTCTCTTTCAAACAGCCTGTACAGTTTAAAATTCCAAGTAAGCGAACTGGAAAACTTTGAAACTGCACTAAAGGAAACCGACTGGAATAAACTATTGTCTGGGGTCGATGCAGAGGCAGGCAGCGATATATTACTAACCACAACTGAAGAACACAAGACATGAATTTACCAGAAAAGACTTAAGAATAGCCTGCAATGGTTCAACTCAGATGTATGGAGGTCAATGAATGACTCTTAAATCTAAATTAAAAAAAAAAAAAAGTTGAGTTTTTTTGAAATCTAAATTAGAACATGATAAACTTGCTCACTTAAGGCAACTTGACCTAAGGATGTAGTCAAACCTGTTAAAGAATCATGATCATACTCTGCTTCCCAGGAAATCAATTTATATGATTTATTTATAGGCCCATCAGTGTAGTGCCTATTATTGTTTAATATTTTCATCTTCCTACAAAATGAATGTCGACATGGGATCCAGACGTCGCAGTCCCTGGAAAAAACTACAAATCGTGAGTTTTGGCATCACTGTTGACTCAAATCTGTCTTTCATATCACACTTTAAAAAAAACATTCAATGTGGCCAAACTCAAATTCACAAGGGACTGTATGTCCACTTCTGCAGCCAAAAAGTTGATGAGTACCATGATCCTGCCAGACGTCACATGCTGTGACGTGTGGCAGTATGTGAACAATAAAAAACCCAAGAAGCCACAACGACTGCAATATTTGGAAAAAGCATAACTTTCTAATCTAGAAAAACAGGGTTAAGTACAGTAGTTCAAGCTATTACACAATATGGCTCCTGCACCGAATCTGCACTAACATCACATTAAAATCCAGCCAAACTGCTCGAGCAACAACTCGCAGAGCTTGTTTCACTCCTACAACACAAAGTAGTTTTGGGCCAATCTGCCTTTTTTCTGCCAGAGCCTCTCGGGATTGGAACAATTTACCACAACCCATGAGAAACTGTGCCAGCCACCATTCCCTCTCCACAACATTAAGAGGCGGCTTTATTAGAAATCCATCTTGTGAACACGAGAACAGTGAGGTGTTTTCTTGTTATTTGTTCTCATATTTGACATTTTTATTCTTCTTGAGCTGATCCTGGATCTTTGGCTAATAACACAATATCCACACTTCAGCAGCCTGACTCTGTGTTGTCAGGCTATTTGTTGGTTTGATTATTGTCACGTTCTGCATATTTTCACTACTTTTATGGTGTGTTTTTAAAATTTGTGCTTTGTGAAGAAACTATTTCAGAATTGATATTAATATATACTGACCCTGTCAAATGAATTAAAATCCCAAACTAAACAATAACATACTATATCGTCAAATAATGTATCACAATATTTGACGATATAGTATGTTATTGTTACAAAGATTATTCGAACTTTTCATACAAAATTTGTTATAGATTTGAAGTAAAAAGTCACCAAAACTCTGCAAAAATATTTTCACGATTAATTTTTTCTTTTATTAAAAAAAAGAGTCTGTAATACACAAAAAATGATAAATACAATCTAATCTGTACATAAATTTGTAGCAGATGAAAAAAATCCATTTGTCTTAAAATTTTGAGCTCATGAATATTTAGAAATGGCTTTATTTCCATTAGTGTCAACAATGATTAATCCCTGTTCGACTTTTTTTTTTTTTGACTTTTTTTTTTTTCATAATCCTGAATTATACTTTGTAACTTTGCAAAACTGTTGTTGTTGTAATGTTATGAGGTAATGAGTGACAGTAGCTTTAAGCAATCGTCTGAGTTTAAAAAAAGAAAAACCCTCAGTTTGAGGATGAATTGATTCAAATTGTTCTCCCTAACTATAGTTAACTTTAAAATCATTTTTTTCTCCTTTGTGACTAAATTGCTATACTGTCATCATATTGCTGCTCGCCACTATAATTACACTTTAGTTCCTGGCAAAGCGTTTCAGCCTCTGCAGTTGTTACTGTATGTCCCGTTTCTTGAGCCACTCACGTCTTAATTGACGGATGCGAATCCATCAATTAACGATGCACGCAGGTCTGCTGTGGTGATCACATAGATACACAAGGACGGGCAGGAAGACGTGGGAATGATGGTGTATAAACATCTCTTATGGCACCTTGAATGGTGTTTTCAGTCGAAGGTAAACAGGGCATAATTTTGTTCCTATGGCAACTGTACAGTATATTTCCTCCCATGGCTGTTCTTTTTTTGAAGTCATAGAAAGTCGGCACACAGGAGGACGTAGGGTTAAATACATCTTGAGACATGGAGAAGATTGGCTATAGAAAGTTACAGTTTATGTGCAGCTATATTCTGCTTTACTGCTAAATAGAGGAAAGATTTAAAACAGTCAGTAAAAACTGTTCCTGATTACTGAAATGTGTTTTGACTGAGGTCCAAAGGTGAATGATAGTTCAGTTCTTGTTCTCTCATTGATACTCCCCTTGGCCCGTTTGGAGAAATGGTGCTCTGTCTGAACAGCGATCTTGCATCAGGCGGCCCTCGGTGTATTCATATCGGAGTCTGTTTGACAAAGACACCCACACACCGACGCTCAGCACAGCAGCAGCAGCAGCAGGTGGCAGCTGGCAATGGGCTAAAGACAGTAAGACTGCAATGAATTTGTGTGGAAGATAAACTACTGGGAAGAAACACAGTTGTTTCCTTTTTAGTTGAATCTGTCAAAGTGTCATTTTATCAGTGAAGAGATTGATAAAACCAGATTTCCATTTTGGAAATATTTGAACATAATCTCTATTAGATAAATTACTTTTTTTTTTTTTTTAAGAAATATAAATATCACTTTCATACTAGAGCTTCAGACTAACTTTTCAATTTTTATTTCTTTTTATAACAATTAGCAAAGAACTGACTATTGGTTAGAAAAAGGGCCATTTTAATGCTCAGTTTTTAAGTCCACTATTGATACAATTTCAAAACCACCATATCATGACGTAACGCAATACACGTGTCGGAATAATTTTTAATTGCAGTTTCTTTACACCAGACAAGCTTACACGTGTTATAGGATGATTTGCTTCAGTGCAAATTTGAACACTGCAATGCTCAAGGACTCACATGCAACACATTGAAGATATAAGTTTGAGGTTTTGAGGCTTTGCGTGTACCTGCCACAGCTTGTCTGTGAGCTGTAAGGAAGTGAAATGAATTACTTTGTCTTTTTGGCATCAAGTCAAAGGAAACATGTTAAGAAGGATAATAGCATGCAATTGACGCACACATACAGTAATTTCACATTTTTCCCGACTGCTGTCCTGTTGCATCTAGTTGAAGCTATTTTTTTATACTGTTATCAGACAACTATGTGGGAAACGGCTTCCAACAAAATATGACCTTTTGCTTGAGAAATGGGGCCTCTGCTGGCAGTCGCTCGTGATTTAAGGCAGATGTGTGAAAGTCTGCCTGGCGCTGAGACCCGAAGACCACATCAGGTCCAAACCAGGACTGTCAAAACCGAAAGAGCGGATCAGGGAGGGCGAGTCAGTCAAGAGCTCAAAGACCAGATTCTGAATTTTCATCCAAAGCACTTAGTGATGCAACAGATAAAAACTTCAGAGTTATCGCCGAGGCCTGAGTATCTGCTCTTGCAACATCTGGATGATAGTAGCAGCCTATTCTTCTGAAGAAATAGCTTTGTGACTTTTGTATTTACAAGCTGAGGAGTTCCCACAAGACCATACTTTCTACTGACCGCTCGGATCACGCAACCAAAATCTATTGAACTTCACCAAGTCAAAGATAAGTGAAAGCAGCTTGAGAAAGAATGTGTCATAAAAGTGGACATGTTTCTTCATAATGCCGAAACCCCAGCCACCCGATATACAATCGCTGACTATGACAGGAAGAACCACATGAGAATGGTAAATGGCAGATTTAACAAGGACAGTTTCATTACTCACTGATGGCTGTGTTTGAGCTCGCTCTGCTGAGGAAACGCAGCTGACCCCTGTCTCTATACACAACCGAACTAAACACAGGAGAAACAGGCGCGAGCACTCAGAAATTAGTTGAATAAACCCTTAAAACGGTGACTCAACGAGGTCAGCATACGTGTTGTCCAACAATGCGGAGTTCGGTTTGTCGTCAAACCTTGGCCGACCCCCGTCTCCTGAGATGAACTAGTTCCTACTCAAATCTACTTGTGAACTAACTTTGGCCCAGTTAAGAACTTTCATACAGCCTCTGTGACCCGGAGCGGTCTCAAATTCTCGATAACGAGCGCAACCTCTGTGATTTTTGTTCTCAGGATTACGGCCAATTCAATTATTGGAGGACGTTGCGGCGACTCACAGCCAGATCAGATAAGGCTTTCAATGCTTGGAGCGAGTAGCTGCTTTGATTTCTCTCTTCACTTAGGGAGATTATTTGGCCAGACCTTTACATCCTCCTGTGTCCTCTCCACACTTGGCCGATGTCGAGTCTATTACTGTCATATTAAAAAAATCTTGTATATGGCTTTTATAAATAGCAGACACATTTCTGCTCTTTTACATTTCAGGAATTCTGCTCAACACTGAAGCCATTTTGCTGTAGAAACAAGATGATCCCACTGTTTACACTTGTGTTTATTGCTGCTTGTGTGTGTCAGCAGTCTGACTGAGGAGCGCCAGTTCAAATAGTTTTAGTGGCCGTGTTGGTCTGAAAACATTATCCGCAGTATATTCTTGGTATTGGAACGATCCATGTGTTCTTTTGTAAGATGTTGTGGTCTGTTTTTGTGGCGACCTTTTTTTGTGTGTGTGTCACCGAAATGTCCAAAATGCCGCTGTTTTCATTTTCACTAAATGAAAACCAGGATGCAGAGGGGTCAGAGCGAGTTTTTATAAAAGGGAATCGAAGTACACATTTGCAGTAAATGTACCACATATTGATTTTAGACTTCGCAAAGTGTCGACCCTCTTTTTTATATTTCAACTCTTTGCGCAACAGTCCAAAACGGTCATGTCACCATGATTTTGCCACTTTTCTTTTCTGACTTTCGTTTGACAATTTGTGGCCAACTCTTTCCAAATTGATTGTTTAAAGTCTCGGTTCACTGAGCGTGTGATATACCTGCACCCTTTATGAGCAATCAAACAGCTCCTCGCACGCCCTCCAACACCTTTGCGGCTCTTTTACTGCAGTCATTGTTTTCTCCGCTGCACTTTTCCCTATCCCTACATTATGGTTCCACCTTCTCCAAATAAATTCTTCCTTCTGTTGTGGAGGGTAAATAAAGCCATGCCACAGAAGCGGAGGTGTGTATGTAAAAATGCATACGTGGTGCCGTGTTTGACGTCTTCTGTCGCAAGCAAATTTGACTGTTTGTATGGGGTCGCTGTTAGTGGTCATCTGGGCGTTCTTTAGTGGCTCAAATCACAAAGATGATTTCTTTACACAGATCAGTCTATACTGTATATAAGTGTGGTGACGTGTAAATTACAAGCTTGAAATCGCGGAGTCAGACTACAAATTTGGGTATTGGACAAACCCATTGATCTGTGTGAGCCTTTAACAGCATCTACAGATAGTGGAAAATAACTCTGAGGACAAGTTTTTGGTTTAAACGCTCAATGAAAAAAAAATTCAACTAAAAACTAAAAGCAAGTTTTCCTTCGCAAAATGGCGCGAACGTAGAGTCGACAGTGTCTGAAAGAGCAGGAGTTGGAGGCAGGGTTGAGCTGTAGTTGGCGTGCTGGAAGAGGAGAGTGAGTCACAGTTCACACACTGTGTGTGTGGCCTTATTGTAACTCGCACTCTGAGATGATGAGGTACTCCTGCTCACAGGGGCCCTTCAGTGAAGAGAGGCGATACAGCTCAATCACAGGCACAGGCTTGTTGTATCTTTGCTGCTTTTACTTACACATATTCACTTTTATGCTGCATATATAGGCCTTTCTGATCTACAGTTATAAATTCTGAACCCTGACCAGTGGCCCATGTTAATGTCTGTGTTAATGTCTGATATCAGAGGGAGGTGCTCCTCCTGAGTTAGTAAGAGATATAACCCTGTTTGCCATCGTACAGCTGTAGGTTTTTACAGTAGCCTGTGTTTTTCTTTCCATGTTTTCCAAGTGGGGTACCATGTTCCTTGAAATGCGCCTGAGGCTGCAAGAGATGACGGGACATGTCTGCATGGAAGATGAGATCAATGCAATTATATATGAAGGGTGGCTAATCAGGTTTGATGCCAGTCAGAGGATGGGAGGGATAACAGAAGCCTCTGTAATTGTAGGCAATTACAGTCCTGCTTTTTTTGGGGAGCGACAGGAGAAGAGGGAAAAAATCAAAATATTCATCTTGTGTATTATGGCAGGTAAACATGGTGAGAAACAGCAAAGAGATTTTCAATAGATTTTCCAGGTCTGTAAATTCTTCACATAACTAGATTTGCCACTGTGCTCCTCAGCTGCTCACCATTAAACTCAGGAAAAGGAGTATTTGCTTTTGATATTTTTAACTCCTGTGTAACCTGAGGAATTACTGTCATTGAGAATTGTTATACTAGAATAAAGCTCTATATGTATAGGATCATCCCTGAGTTAAGAGACTTGCAGTTTTCTGCTTTCTCTTTCACCGTGTTCTCATGTCAGCTGAAAATCCCTGTTCAGTTGCGTCATAAATCAAGTGCATAGTTTGATGCATATTTTCTCTGTTGCACTGTTCTGGGAAACCAGCGAAAGGTTTCCTTTGTCACGAGACATAAAGGAATGATTACAGAGCTTCAACACCAAATGCTGAAGTTTGACATTGTGCAGAGCAAAGAGCCGTAGTGTCCAGCACAAAACTCGGTGTCCAACAGGTTTTGGTGCCAAACTAAATTGAAATTTGAATTTAATTGAACTTTGACCCTGAATATGCTGACCTCCAAAATGTCTGTCCAATGGGGTGCTGGCTTTGACAGGAGGAGGAATTTTGTTCAAGTCTGAATTCCTGGAGTTGTGTAACAGCACTTGACATGGCAGAAAATTTCAGAGGAAAATTAAGATTGTGATTGTTTACATTCCGATGTCGTCTGTAAAATCTTAGTTTGCTGATTTGTAGAACTGCCCTTTATTCCACAGGCAAACTGTTCCATTTTGTGCAGTTGATGTGAAACCAGTGTTAGAAACTTGGTTTATTGTGAAGCTGCCGTGCAGGTGCTGAGTTTGGCCGCCAGATTGGGAATTTATATAACAGAATAAAAATTGCATGTATAACAGGTACAAGATGGAGATAAAATAAACTTAAAGAAAAAGGAATGTCATAATGCATCTCACCAGGTCCAAAACTTCCAAACAGCCTTAGAAAGCCTTTAGTTCTTTTAAATTATTTGATGGAAATATAAAAATAGAAATATCCAAGTATAGTACTAGCACCACAAAATTCTACTTGAGTACAGTAAACTGAGTAAATGTACTTAGTTACATTCTAACACTGGGATTAAGACAGACCTTAGATGCAGTTCGATTCCATATAGAGTCTCTAACAACAATATCCTGCACCTCTCTGTTAGAGTCGACGACCAGGACTCATCAGTAACGGTACTTGAAACAGTAATTCATGGGTTGAGCCCTGATAAGTGTCATACAAGAAGTAACGTTACGGCCTATCAGATTTTTTCATGTCAAATTTTATTTAATTTGGCTAATTTATGAATCAACAAATGAACTTGTTGACGTTCACTATCCCATTCAAGTTAGATCTACAGGATTAGGACATTTTCAGTGGAGATCTCTCTGCAATGGACACCATTCACTTCAGTTTAAAAACCAAAGGTGCTGATTGTCCGATGCAGACTGATGCTTCTTTGCATGAACAGGTTTGTTCTCATGCGTGCAGAAGCCTCCCTGAGATCGAACACACAGCATCTGTAACCTGTCTGAGAGCCTGTCCATCCACCTGTTGCACACATTGTCCAGCAGTGAGGAATGCTGGTGTGGAGAACAGCTCCCCTGATGGACATTGTTGCTCTGCATACCAGAAGAGATGGAAAAAGACAGAATAATGGGCAAGGAAAAAAAATGAATTCCACATTTTTACGGTCTTCAAGCTCAGCACCTTTAAATCGAGTTAAACTTTGAATCCGTCATATTTTGCTGATGAAAATGTGAGGACTGGCAGTCATACACTGTTTCCACTGGACACTCCTCCATTGCTCACTCAGATCCAAAATTGAAGAATTTTGCCAACATGGAAACAAAACACACTAAGAAGTTTCAAAATATGTTCATATTTTGTATGGAATGCACATTTTTAAGAATGATATGGATACAATATTTGAACAAGCTGATGATTGTTATTTAGCCACGTATAGTTCAGCTTAGATACTAATTAATTACTTTTGCTGGACAGCATTTCTCTTATTCCTGGATTAAGGAGAAGAAGGTTTGGAGTTGTGCTGAAAGTTGATTAATCAATTAGGTGATTAAGATTTTCTTCTTAAAAGACCTTAAGAGTTTCATATTTCTTTTCATTTCCCCTCAAACATTGTATAAACTTAGCTTCAGCTTGATAAATATGATCTGCTATTTTTTTTATTTACATCATTTGTGAATGAAATATCTTTGGCTGTCGGTTGGACAAACAAGCACTTTAAACATTTTGGGCTCTTGAACTTGACATTTTGCTGAATCAACAATTGATCATTTACTTAAAAACATAATTAAGATATTGACTGTTGATGAAATTTTAAGGCCAAATTTGGACACTTCATGTAACATATACACCTCAATATTCTGACATTTGAAGATTCAGAAAGATGAGTCAGCTGTGTTGGAGTAATCAGCAACACATATCATTGTGAACACACAGAAGTGTGTGTGAAGAGCTGTGGATTTGGGGGAGCCATGCTTCATAGATGAAACATGTACTAAAATCTTTAGCATATTTTTGATGAAAAAAACTCTAATGTCAAAATTCCCATACTTGGCATATTGTGGATAGCGTGTTTCTCTTGTGTGTTAAGTTTGCACCAATCAGTGAGGAACTACTCACAGCAACAGGTGTAGTTTTGGTGTGACGCCTGATTTATCTGATTGGTTGAAGGAAGCTTGTGATAGACAGATGTTCATCCAATCCAACCTGCCAAGTGCAATTTTTGAATGTGCTTGCCCTTTTCCAAACAGTTTCCAAGGACGATTTCTCAGATGGTTCTGTGTAACAAACCATCAAGTGCATGAGGTCAGTGTTTCTCACCTGATCTCTCACAACATGTGGCTTCTTTAAAAATTTGCTTTCATGCAATTCCATGAGCAGAGCTTGTCATAAAGCAGCCTGTTGAGAATGGTAACCTCTGTTGTATACATTTTTTTGCCTTGTTTAAATGCACAAACCAAAATCATTTACCATTTAAAATAACTTCATACCAAAAGGAGTTGTGCAGCGACCACTTTTTTCAGTCGCCTTTAGTTAAGTTTAACCACAACTGCAAGGCAAACTGTGCACAAATTCCCTTTGAAGGCAGCACTGAACATCAGCCATACAGAACAAGTGACTTCAAAGATGCCTCTAAAGACTAGATGACAAACTTAGGCCCTGATCTCAGGGAGTAAAAAAAAACGGCCTTTAAATGAAGCTTTGTTGAACATTTGATAGACCAACCACAAATTGGTTTAAAAAGCCGAAATCTGCTTTTGTTATTTCCATAAGTGTCGTAATAAAACACTGAGACCAACATCCTACCTTCAGCCCACCCCCCTCTGATTTCATCACTCGGGCTTCATCACTCTCTTTGTCATTGTAAACCGACTACTGCCTCTTTTGTGTGAGTACAGAGAAGCCTCCCCATTGACAGTTTATTTTTCAGGCCGGTTGATAACAGCCATATGGTTTGGTTTATAAACGACTTGCTCTGTTCCCATATGCACCATGTAGCTCAGATGCAGACCCACTTTCTGTTTGCAAACTTATTATAAACTTGGAAACTTTTAGATTTTACATTCGAGCAAACAAGAAGTGTAAATTTTTCTTGAAAGCAGGAAAGTAAGAGATGACTTCATGAAAATACAAAACGTGTCCAAAGCAAATTGTATATTAAGTTTGAATTGCACCAAAATCACATATATACAGTACTTTTATTTAATTATCAAAGCATAACAAGTCTTCTCGAGTATAATCACCTGCTATTATGTCAAGAATGCAATAATTTGTTTTAACTCTGTGCCACACATAATTTGAGAACGCTACCCTGCAGCTAGCTCCTTGTTTCCAACCCAGCATACCATACAAATACAAAACCATACCAACAAAAAAAAAAAAACCTGTGCAGGAATGCTTGGAGAACATTACCTAGCCCAAGGAGACGAGTACAGGTCTGATCGGTGCTATTGTAACCTGATGAGCCCGAGGCTAAGCTTCAACAGTTTCTGAGGGGATGGAGGAGATGATCAGTTCCCTGTTGGCTCTGATCTTCAACCCTAAACCCATGTTAGCCGTCGAAAGCATGACCATTTCAATAGAATTCTCAGCAGGCAGAAATGTCTAAATGCTGCATGTGAAAGTTAACACTTTTTCTCACCTACTTAACAGGGGTTTTACTTGAAAGCTGCACATGTAAAACTATTCAAAAGACCCTTTCCCTTGTCTGTAAATTGATTTAATGTAATGCAAAACATGTACTACAACTACTTTGTTGCTTTGCATGTCACACATTAGTTATTTCTATGGCATTAGACATGCAGAGTAGATGAAGATAAAATAGTCCTCTACCTCTGCAAAAGCTGTCTTCTCTCCACTGACGTCACAGTCTCGATGATCACTGAAAAGATATTCCAGTTTGTGTCCAATTCCACGAGATGCCAGGGAAGGGGAGTACAAATTCTTTGTCAGTTATCCCAAACAGTCCTTTCTGAGGCTTGCACTTGTTTGAAAACTGTTCTGAAAGTAAGTGAGAAGCGTCCCAGAGGCTGCAGGATCTGTGTGGCTGCGGAGAGCTGCAGGTCCTAGTGCCTGTCTGTCTGCGGGCCACCGGCAAGGCTCGATCATTCACTTGTTTCAATATGGTGGGTCACATTCAGAGAAGTTTCTGTGTCACAAATCAGCACTATTGCTTCTGTTATTATAGTTAATACTGTGGATCTATTGGGAATATTACCATGATTACTATTCCTATATTCATTTTATTGTGTACTGATAAGTCATCCTTCTTTTTCTTCCAAAATTTCCAAAAGTCCATCCACTGCCAAAAACTCCTATTTGGCAATTTCTGTCTGTCACCACTTGGCTTAAATATCTCAACCAATATTGGATGAGTTGCCTAACTTTCATCTACCAATACCAGAAGGTCAAAGTTGTCACATTACTGGTGAAATATCTCTTATGTTGATTGGCACTACCTTTTTTTTTTTTTTTTTTTTTTTTTAAACACACTTTATTTCCTGAAAATGAATCCCGCTCACTTTGGTGATTCCCCAGCTTTTTCTTTAACACCAACATGACATTTGATGTTTTGTGGGAAATGTTTCAACAGCCATTTAATGAATTGCCATGAAGTTCGATTGAGACATTCACATCCCCCTCAGCATGAATTCTAATCCTTTGGTTGATCCCTTAACTTCATCTAAAACCATTGTCAAATTTAAATTTTAGATTAGTGACCATTTCTTCTAGCATAACATTTTAATTGGTACCTTATATTTATTTTATTATTTATAATGAGCATCTTTTTTTGTAATTAATAAAAATTCTTCATGGAATTATTTCAGAGTATCACTATTTTTTTATATTTGCTGTTATTGCATCTCAAGGCTTTCTGTGTCATTCAAATACACTTAGAACTAAACTAAATGTTGCTAGTGTTTATTACTCAGCTCTGGAGGCTCCACAGGCCTTCATCAACTCATTTACTTGCAGATATTCTTATTATGATGTAACACATTAAAAAAAAAAAAGCCCCAAAGCGAAATGTTTTCTGCCTCCTTACGATTTCCCAAAAGTATTGCTGTCTCCGTTGTTTAGGCCTTTTCTGTTTCCTCTCGTCAAAAGCAGCAGCAGATGTTTCACAGAGACAGATGTTTATGAGATCACCTTCTCTGAGCAATTAATTTCCAGTGGTCTTTCATTACACATGTACTCATTTGATTGATATTAGAGTCAAAGTACTGGTGAACTTTTGAACTTGAATACTGGGGAAAAAAAGAGAAAAAAGTTTCCGATCATTCTAAAAAGAGATGCAAAACATGTCGCCAACCAAGAATTTGAGAATTCTTTCATTTCATTGTTTTCCCCCCCAGATGTGAAATTAATGAAGCTTTTTTTCAACTGACGTAATTGTCGACAACTCTTACGCAGGATAAAGTTACAGAGTGTACTGGTTTCTGAAGCACCAGGTGTGTGTGTGTGTGTGCGGGTGAATGGTGCTAATGTTTCAATAAGAGATTTGAGCTTGGAGGTGAGACGACATAAACTAATCCAGGTGTGGAAAAAGTACAAATGTGGCTGTGAGTGGGTTTGTGTGGATCTGTGTGTCCTTTCTCTCTAATCTCACCCCCACGCAGTTTTAGCACAAGGTCACTGGATAGTCTGTTTTTAAGGTTGTTTTCTTTTAGCCTTTCCTCATAAATTAGATAATAGTTGAGATTTTTTTTTTTTTTTTTTTTTTTTTTTTAAAAACCAAGGCCTTCAATGTGTCCTTATTTATGTTACTACCAGTTTCACACATCTGGATCCAGAACATATGGAAGTAAAATCTGCTTAAGGATTAGACTTTTTTTTTGCTCTGAACTCTTCATGGTACGGCTGATGTTTTTAGGTGTGGTCATGTTTGAAGAAGCTGCCAGTTTTCTGACTCAATTCATCACGTATGAACATTACAGTCGAACTCGTCTTTCGGGGAATCCGAACGACCAGACACCCGTGAGAGACAGGTTACATCAGTGGCTTCTTCCTGCTTTGGCACTACAGGGCTTTGGGGATTTGAAACCGGGCCTCCCACTGATCTCCTGTAAAACTCATTTGCAGGAGCCCATTTAGTCACTCAGGCCAGACCAGACACTTCTGCTGTTCATCACAGATTTTGGACATCTTTACACATGGCCGGGAATTAACGTAACAGAGGAGGAAACATGAGCGGGAATAAAAAGTAACCGAGGAGGAAACATAAGTCACTCATGGTTGTTTTCGGAGACAGATAGCACTTGATGCACGTTTCCAGTGTTCAGATGTGAACTCACAGACACTTTATGTGAACAGGTTCTTTGAGAGAAAGAAAATACAAGGAAGGTGACTTTGTTTGTTTCGCTGCTGTATGCATCTTGTGTGAACGCAAACTGGTTTTGAATTTTTAATTTGGCAGTAGCACACAGCCGGTGTTTGACCCTGGGAAACTACGTGTTTGCATTTTATTAGGTTTTATGAGTCTTTCTTATCCCAGTAGCCGTGATGTTGACTGAAGGTCAGGACGGCATATACTGCAGATTATTACTTTATCTTATAATCAATGTAATTTGAGTATCCAGATCTGTTCCTTTATAATGGGATGCAGACCAGGCATGCGATGAAAACGCCGTCTTATTGGGTGGATAAACTATCCAATGTATGCACAGTAGATGACAGGAAGAGAATTCCTGGCTCGTGTTTTCGGTAGCTCCAGCGGAGAGATGATGGAGGATGTCTGGCAAAAAAGGAAGCGATATTTATCTTTTTTAACCTTTTATTCTGAAAGTTGAATTGAAATCTTGAATGTGATATCCACATAGTGAGGAAGCGGTTTCACAGGTTGATCATTTTATTTCTTTTGATCTCTCTTTTTTTTTTTCCTGGTACAAATATATCAAGTGTTTAAAAAAAAAATTTAATCTGTCTTGACAATCACTAGAGGACTCGAATAACCTAAAAAATACATCGAACAACAAACGCTGTTACTATGACCCTTTTGTGATAGACATGTTCTTTGTAAAGAAAGCCAGAACTGGAATTATTAAACTAACAAATCCCCTCCAAAAACAAAACCAAGATGTTTCTTAACACAGGATGACCTACCAGCGCCGCGAATGGTATTTTATAGAAAGACCGCGGATCAGTTCATCTTGTAAAGCAACACTGTAACTCTCGGTTTCTCTGAAGAAAGACCATGTGAGCGCTGTGGTGATCCACATCTGGCCTTCATCAGCCACATCAGCTCAGACCCAGCGTTTGAAAAGACAGCTGACTTCGTGGAACTGAGCAGGAAGTAAGGGCTTAATCCTCTATTCTATGAAACATTCAGATTTGATTACCGCAAAGACACAGCAACGCAACGTGTAGCGCAGGTCGTCTTTCTCAGCCAGCGACACCTTTCCTGATCAACAATGGTCGTGTTACACAGTATTTAGGATGCTAGTTTGCAAACACCAGGCATGAGGTCATATTCACATAAATATATTATATGGAACTTTAATCTCTAGTTTATGAATTAACAGCAAGTGGTAAAATTGCCAGTGTTGAACTCCAGACAAATGCAATATAAAACCATTCAGTGTTCTCCTGCCTCATTATTCAGGCCATTTTCAACTTGCTATGGTGTGCTGGATGTGAAATTTTTACTTTAACATTCAGCGAACATCTTAAATAATATCACAATACAGACAATACACTATTTAAAAAAGCAGTTCAAAACAGGGATTCAGTTAAATAACTGATCTATAATCATCTGTTGTAATTAGAAATTCTAAGTGTATAAGTGCAGACCTTCTGTTGTAGTCCATTGGAGATGTCCTTAAAATGCCTGCACTGTGTAAAATGCCACTAAATAGAGCACAAGAGAGATGGAAGATATTGCCTTGAAATAACATAATAATGTTGCATTTCTGGTGATCCGGTAAAGTTGAGTGAGCAAGTGTAAAATACTGTTACAAGGAAAAGTCCTGCTTTCAGTATCTCTTACTTAACTAGAAAAGCACTCGGAGAGCGCAGACTAAGCAGCACAGTCCCCCCAGCTTATTGTGACTTACACCCCAAAATATTAGTCCTATCTTTCATTTATCTATTTCAATGGAGTCCTGGACCATAAATACATACCCTTAGCAACTGGAATCACATTAATATCATTTTTAGTTTAATAGTTATACCCGAAAATCGACATTTCCGTAATGGCGGTTTTCCGGATCACCTCCAAAATTTAATCATTTGTTCCTTGTCCTAGAAAGGACATTTCCTGAAATTTCATCAAAATCTGTCCATAACTTTTTGAGTTATGGTGCAAACAACCAACAAACAAATAAATAAACAAACAAACAAACGCCAGCAAAAACATAACCTCCTTGGTGGAGGTAATTGAAAACACAGAAGTATTGGCATCAAAATATACTTAAAGTAACAACAGTAAAAGCATTCATTATGCATTAATGTGTGCATCACTTAAATATTTAATTACACACTACTGGGTCAGGAGGAGAGAGATCTAATTCTCTCATAATAAGACATTTTTATATATGGCACATCCTGAGAACGTTGTCAGACCAGACTTCTACAGGTGAAATTAACTCTCATGCTGAAGCCAAAAAGCAGACGAGACAGTAAAAGGAAGCAGCATTTACTGCTTTACAACTAGGACACTATAAAACACTTTATCAACCGCTTTGTCATCACCCTTTATTGATATTCGTGCAGCCAAGCAGCGCCTCATTCAGTCCTGAAATCTGCCTCAAGAAAACGAGACCCGGTCAATTCACAAATGGCAGCGAATGCTTCTCACCCCATCCCTCATTCAAATAAAGTGAACTCAGGTAATGTGTTACTGCAGATTTGTTCCAACTTCGTTTTTCATTTTTGATATATCAGTTGTTTCAAAGCCAGAGCGCATGTGAGGAGACTCCATGTTTGACACTTGATCTCAGGTTGTTTAATCTGGTTTGAGTCCAACCATCAATCTTAGACTCAGCCGGTGGCGACCTGCTTCTTCTGAAACAAAAGTAATGGTATGTCAGCTCTTTTGTCACATTATCTCAAGCAAATTGAGCACCTGACCCGCGTAGTGATCTGAGGTGATCTGTGCTCAGACCACCAGCCAAAACCAGGCGAAGCATGTGCCCTGTGACCCCCGGCTCCACGCAGCCCAGATTAGCCCGGGGCCACCAGGCAGATAGCCTTTCAGGAAAAGGCTCCTCTACTCTGGAGGACAATGGCTGTGTTGTCTTTGACAGAAAGGACCATTTCTGCTTTGGATTCAATTTCTTATAGGACAGAAGAATTCAAAAAATTTCACCACCATTCTGTAATTTCACGTCAGGCTGTTTGAGTCTCCTCAAAGCTTATTGTTCTGGACTCACAATGTTCATCTGAATCTACATCTCATACCTCAGTGCTCTGCTGTTTGCTCTTATTTTGAAATGTTTGTATCTTTTTACAGGCTCCGCCAGTTCTTCAGATGTGCAAATGATTTTTTTTTTCCCCCAAGCCTACTGTACTTCCTGTCGAGCCTTGTCTGTTTCTGTTAGATGACACAATTCTCAGCACATCTGTGTTTACAGCTGTGATGATGATGATGATGATAGAGAGGTCTATTCTCTCTAGTTACTGTTTGTTTACACAGGGTTCAGTGTGTGTGTGTGTGTGTGTGTGTGTGCGCGGTTGGTGGGAGGTAGTGTCGCTCCGTGAGGACTGACTGCTGACAGATGAGCTCTCATTTACATCAGTTGTCATTCGAATCGGTGCCACTGTGTTTCACTGGCATCTTCACTAAAGCTAGAATGACCAACGCGTGTCAAACTTGGCTGCGATGAATACGTGCATGTTTAAATTATTTGTGTCAACTCTGATTTATTCTTTTACATGTGTTGTGTACAGTACACAGTTTTGTCAGCGTGTAAACCATCTTTGCCTTCCTGCCAGTGTATTACTTCAAAGACTGTGGTGGTTTTGAATGATTTCGGCCTAAGAACATTTTGTAAAGCATGCCATTCATTTTCAAATTGATATCATACTTTCCGGCACAGGTTTGAATATATTTTGCTATTATGTGAAAATCCACTTGCAAAACCTTAAAACTTAAACCTCAGAAGAAAATTTGGAATTTCTAATTATGAGGCTATTTAAATACAGAATGATGATACATTCAGGGGCATCGTGACTTTTTCAGATTTCCTGTAAAATGACCAAATTCCTGTTATCCTTTTCACATCATTCATGTTTGGAATTATGGAAGCTTCTGAATGCAGAGCTTCTAAACAGACGACTAAAATCTTGGCTGGGGTCAAGTAGGGTTTTAAAAGTGGCCTGTAGAGACTTTTCAAGAATGTTTCTTGTATAGTAATGTGAATGAATTGAGGCCAAAAATTCTTCATTTTGATGGATTAGCTGACTCACTTTGCACAAAACACAAACAAGTGGCTGCTCTGAGAAAGAAAAAACAATGCTTTTGGAAATGGCTGACAATCACAGATTATCATGCAATTTGTAGCTCAAACGAACAATAACCCAACCACAGTCCTTTTAAACTTTTACCATCATGTATACTATAACTTCAAGATAGTCATTGATGATCACTGTGGTCTCACTGCCAGAGGATGTACGTTAGCCAAAGGGGCATTCTTCCACAATAAGGGTTTGTGATATCGTTCACTTCAAAGCACTATATCTCCAGTTGGCTCTCTTCCCACCACTGGTGCCCCCGGCGGCATTGATTGAGAGCCACTGCCCAGCGGTTTTGTGCTGAAGGGTGATATATTTGAATCAGTGGAAAACACAGTTTGACAGAGGATTGCTGTCAAATACACCAAGAGTTTTCCATGAATGTTTGTCCGTCAGCCAGCTGGAATGTTTCCCCATATCAAACGTACTTGTTGTAAACTGCCTGTAGTATTCGCTGCCATTTCCTCATATGGGTACAGACATCTTTGTTTGTAAAAACTCAAGCATCCATTCTCCAGAGAGCAAGCCCTGGTTTTGATTTCAACTGAGCTGTAAAATGTGTTTCTATGAAACTTGGGACAACAGTGTGTCTTATTTTTTAACTAGTATTTTTAAGTGTATTACATTGTAAATCTCTAAATTTCAGATTAAGATTTATTCCTTTTCAACGCCCACTTACCCAGATTAGAAACATATTTCTGTTCTATTAAAAAACTTTATAAGCACTGACGAATCCTTTCAAGTGGTGGACAAGAACCAGAGAGGACCTCATGTGACTTACAAGTCTTATAAACCTAATGTAAAACACCAGACATGCATCAATAGGAAAGATTTTGTTTTTCTTTTACAAACTCTCATTTCCTCTTTTGCAAATATGCATTTTATTGACGCGAATGTCTGATCAGATGAGGACTCACACTGAGCTGAACCCAGCACTTTAAGTGGTAAAAACTTTATGCACAATATTATCCTGACAGTGAAAAGTATAGAGGGGAAAATCAAATGAGCACAGTCCTCTCCTGCACCCTCAGTCCTACCTGTCCGGGACCCATCAATTCAAAGATCCCTTGAAATCAAATATGACTGGGGCGGGACACTTTCTCCGGGGGCTGGAGAGGTTTGACCCCTGGGGTGGGTTGGTGCTTATTATACCATTGCCCCAAGGCATTGAGCACCCAGCCACCCCCACCACTACCACACCCACCCACCCACCCAGAGGATCAGGTGACCCCACAAACCTTTGAAACCGTGTATGTGATCAAACCTTCCGCCTCTGCTGAGGACACGTTGAGGGAAACACAGGCCTGTATCTCTTTGCAGGGAGTTTTTCTCTCCCGTCGTGCTGCGGTCTCAGATCCTTGGATGGGATGAATACAGTAAATACTGTAAGATTAGGGCCAACAGAGAGAGAGAGTATTGTGTCAGCAGTAACACAAATGAAGCCAACTTGGAGCTGATTTCTTAAAATATGAAACATGTTTACTCTTATTCTGCTCTTTTCCATCTTTTTCTCTTTCTGTGTTTTCCTCCACTGACTTTTTTCCAGTGTAATTATCTTTTCTCTATAACTGTCATTTACAAGGACATGCCTCAGATTAAAGGTTCATTCTGTCTGTTTGTGAACAATTTCTCATGTAACAGATTGGCAGATTTGTTTGTATAAGCAGTTTCTGTGGCCTCGCTTACTCACTCAGCCTGATGTCTTAGAAATTATGTTTATATTGGATGATGACTTTAGTCCAATGCCAACATACTGTGCCAGTGCAGGAGCAGTGTGTCCTGTATGTTGTGAGGCAGAACATAAGGTTGTGACCCTAACATACAGTATCTCAATCATACTTTGCCATAACGCCATCTTGTCCTAACCTTAACAGTAATGTAGTTGCCATGCTCAGATATTTTAGACTGAGAATTTGAGAAACATTGCCTTGAATAAAAACAACTAAAAAAACGAACTTGACATTGAACGCAACCTGCAGATTCACCAAATTTAAAATCTGTATACCACACTTTGCGGAACTCTTCCATGTGAGGTTGCTTTACCACTAAAACATTAGTTGGTTAGTTTGTGACCTGCTAGGACTGTAACTAACTGAGGAAACACTAAAATGACAAAGAATGATGTAGATCGGTCTGAGAACATTCAATATCTGGAGGTGGCTATAGCTCAGGAGATAGAGCGGTTGTCCACTAATCAGAAGGTTGGTGGTTCAGTCCCTGGTCCCTGAAGCCTATGTGATGAAGTGTCCTTGGGCGTGATACTGAACCCAACCCAAAAATTGCCCCTGATGGCTGTTCCATTAGTATGTGAATGTACTTTGCTTCGGATAAAAGCATCTGCTCAATAAAATTGTAGAATATCTGAGTATCCTTGAAAGCATCACAGGTGGCGGTGCGATGTGCGCCACCAGGTGGTCACAAATCTGACTTTCTGGTGATAACTGTCAACTTTTTTAGGACACGTTGGATCCTTTGTGTGCCCCTATAATCATGGTTTTGTGTCCTCTGGGCCTCGTTTCCTCTTTAATCCAGCGTTCGGATTTCAGACATGACTCAGCTTTTTTCATGATGTGGTTCTCCCTCTTGCACTGACCTGAGATTTCTCACAGCATGCCTGACTGAGCAGAGATTTCCTGTCCTCACTGTTATTTCTGCACTCTTGACAGGTCCATAAAAATCATACTGTAAATTGTCTCTGTGAATTACTCATGGAAGCACTGAATGAATGTTAATCCTCTGAAAACTCAGCTACAGTTGGAAAAAAAAAGTCCTTAGCTATGTCATAACACTTTCATTCCAGTATTCTGATCCAACACCAAACTGAAAAACACCATTGCACAAGAGGATATTTGATAGCTGTGATACTGATACTGAATATTTATTATCAGGAAATGTCACCACCACTCATAAGTCATTTGAAAATAAAATACAGCATCTACAATCTGGCAAAAATGAAGCTGTTAGGAGTGTGATGCAAAAAATTAAACTGGCTGTTTGGCAAAAATGATAATCCAATATTTGATATTTTTCTTAATTTCTTTTTTTAGATGTGCAGCATTGAAACCCATGTACACTGAAATGCAAGTCCTCCATAATCGCCCGACCTGATCTCACACAACTAAACTTAATTAGGCCCACTTGTAGCACGAAAACTAACACGCAAGATGGCTCTCAGATATTCGGCAATCTGGACTCCAGATGTGTCCAATCTATATCAACATAATTCCCAACACGGCTGCGCTCAAACAGCCTGAATCATAATGTGTTCTAAGTCGATGTTCTGTGGATGATTTATGGCCAATGTGGTGCATTGTATGGAATTCATAGAGTCCCGGTGGTAATGAATGTATGTATGTTATGCTACAGGATAATCTGCCGGAACATCAATAACATTCAAACAGGTGCTACCACTAACTGAATATTGATTGAATATATTATGACAATATGTTCACGATCCAGTTTGTGACCTTCAGGGATGATTTAACCGACTGAGTAAGCCACACTTCACTGTGTATCCTTGGCCTCTGAGACCTCGAGCCCTGAGGTCAGAGTGAGCATATGATTTTCACTTTAAACATCCATAATCCACACTCAGGTTGGTGGGTCAGTCGGTCACATGAGAGGGATCAGAAAAAAAACATTACTAAGCTTTTTGCTGTCATTTTCAATTAATGTGTCTGGTGTCTGTTTCAGTCCAGCAGTGCTGCTTCTGAATGTCCTCAGAATTGAAACAAGATGGATAGAAACACCTCGCAGTCTGCCAGGAGCGTGAGCCCAGCTGGATTAGTAAAATCTATCTGCTGCCCTCCTGTGGAGTCACGGTGACACTGTGGATGTAATGTCATGTCAAAGGAGAAAAAACTAAAGGAGCTGTCTTGATTAGAGCTTCAATGTAAAAACACCTTAATTGAATCATCCTACTCTCATCCACCTTTTAATTTGGCATTAGTTACTGAGCATCTTAATGCATCAGTGTTTTTGTATTGTGGATTGAACCTTTTTATATTTACAATCACAGTGTTGATTTAAAAAACAGTTCTCATTTTAAACTGGTTTTCATAAACTGATTTTTTTGCTCAAAGCCATTCCATTTTTCATTATCTCATATGTGTCTCTCTGCACCACGCCAGTAGGTGTATAGCATAACACATCCTGTTTTGATGCCTATATCCTCAGAGGAGCAGCGACAGGGCAGGTATGCCCGTCCAACTGCTCATTAGGAGAAGGAGCAAATTAATCCTCTCAGGGATCTTTTCACTATGCGAGGCCAACAACAACAGATGCACACGCCGGCTGCTGGAAAACTCTACATTATTGGTTAATTAAGCTTTCTTTCGCGAAGGAAGGTTTTCCTCGATTGTATCATGAGGACCCGCGGAAGTAGACAAAATGTCAGCGGCAGCAGCGGCGGCGGCGGTGTGGCATACAGAATAACCCCCCCCCCGAGGCACGAGTGACTTCATCTTTGTGACAGCACAAGACTGGAATGCATTATGGTCTGGCTGGATGTAGACATGCTATAGGATTGCATCAGATCACAGTGACTGATTGTTCAAGGAAAAGACAAAAGTCGTATAGAAAACCACTTTAGAACAAATGCTTTATTCATGCTCATCCATAAGGTATTCCTGCATACTAATGATGACTATATATAGGCAGCCACATGCATTTCATGTTGCTCAGAGAGGACTGTGATGTAGTGTAGGTTGGAGTATGTAGGATGCAGTGTTGTGAACGTAAACACCGATGGATCACATGGTTTGTTGTAATGTTGTCAACTGTTTGAACACCTTTCTTGGCTCAACATGGCAGCTATGATGCACATTGCTGTAGTCAATGAGGATGGCTTTCTAAGTCCGTGTTTATGGCTCCAAAGACTGGTGAATGATAAATGAATGGAAATATTTAAAAGGTTATTGTTATTTAAACGATTTTGTTTTCACCTCAGAATTTAACAGCTGTTTTTTACTTAATCAAGCTCTTGATGTCGCAGTAAAACAAACTCTTGATGTGACGATTGTCAGTAAAAGCAAAAATTTCATTTAATGGAGCTGTTCCAAGCTCAGTTTGTGTTTAAATGGTGTCTTGATATAGTGTTTCCACAACAACAACACAGCATTGGTGATGTGTGTGAGCACCTTAAACGCCTCACGAACACCTGAACCACTAGTGGTCGTGTCATATTGACTCTTGTTTGTGAGTAAGGTGGAAATAGTGATTGTGCTATTAGCTCTGCAAAACCTCTTGGGGATCAGATTTGGGTAGATGGGAGGATCAACATCCTTTGTGACTGTGACTATTAGAGCACTGTTTGCATGCAATTTGGTCAACATTGATTTCTTTCAACCAGGTAATTGAGAAATTATTTACTGTTACATTCAGGGGAAGTGAGCATCAGTAAACATTGTGGCTGTGTAAGTAGGCATTAGTTTGTGTTTATTTAGGTTAACCTATTAATGCAGACAGGAAGTAAACCAAAAATTCTCCAGGGATGACGTTTATCATTCATTTCCAATCAGAATCAGAATCAGAATGGCCTTTATTGTCATTATACAGGATGAGATTGGAGAGCTTCTCCTTTCAGTGCAATGGTCAAGTAAAAAGTATACAAAAATGTATAAGTAAAAAAGTCAGTTCAAGAAGTTGCAGGGAGGCTTTAAATATACAAGATATATACAAGATGAGATGCAGACTTGTACACAGCACAAGAGGTAGATGGTAAAAAATAGTCCAGATTTCTATGTTGTTCAAGTAATATTGCACAGCAGCAGATATGTATTGCACAGACACCAGAATATGTATTAATTTTAGTGCAAGTGATGAATGGGTTTTAGTGCAAATGATGAATGGTATATACACAGATGAGTAAGGTCACATATGAATGTATTGCACAGTTGTTAAATAAATAAATATTTTTTCGAGGTAGTTATAGAGGCAGTGATGGAAATATTGCACATTTGCATTACAGTAATGAGTGGGCTCGTTGTGTGTCTGAGTTCATGGTCTCAACAAATAAGTTACTCGCTATTCTGCAGTTGGAAAGTTTTCTTGCCCTAAGCCTAACCCTCTGTGAGGCTCATATTAGATCAGACCCATCTTCTTCATGTTCATCAACTAATCAATGGGTCAATGACGATCATGTGACCATGACAAAATGACACTGACACTAACAATGGTATCTAATATTACAGGGATTTGGTGCATTTCTACAAACCCACAGAGTCTGTTATTAATTCAGACCAATCACATGCCACTTTTTTCTTCCACTTTCTAACTCTTAATAACCTGGTCGATCGGGAATTTGTGAGGCTGATGTGAATATTGTAGTTACAAAATCAATAGCCAATAAACTTCTGTATGCACTGGTGAGACATGATTCTAAATGACCGGCAGCAGACATGCACTTTATACCAATATAAACTGATAAGCTCAAACGAGTCAATTATTTCTGCCGTCCAGTTTCTCTGTCGGTTTTCTGATAACGCCATCCAATTAAATCCTGTTGCTCTGATTTACAATCAAAGCAGACTTGGCTACTGTCCAAAATCGATGGAATAATGAAATGAGCATTTTGCTTCAGGAGGGTTTTTCATCACAGAAAATTGCCTCCGACTCTCCTGGGAAACCTTCAAAAGCAGAAACGTACCGATGTGTCGACTTGGCAATCTGCCGACTGGATCAGGTGCGGGTAGTAAACAACTGCGTCCTGTCCTGAGTGACCACATGTTAAATCACACGCAAAGTATAGGCGGAGACAACATATGGTTATCCGTCATTATAAAACTGCCTTGTTTGAAGTTGTTTGTTGCGTTCAAGATCGGAATAGAAACAACCAAGACTGATGAGCCTTGACAGCTTGGAACAAGAACCCAAACACGACTCCATGCTTGTTTGTTTCCCCCCCATTTTTCGCCATTTATTAGAGGCATTTCATTCCAGTGCAGCTCCCCAATCCTCTGCATGCGCCTCGTCATAGATCACCTGAAGCTCGGAGCAGAGTAGTCTGGCCTCCTTGTGACAGGTCAGAATATTTATATCTATGTCCCATCTGTGCACAGATTGTTCTCCTTTTCATAAATCATTGAGCTAAGGCAATTGCACAGGCAGGAAGGAGTGCGACCTCCCCTTGGTGTGGCAAGAGCAGCCACTGTGTCCAATCTCTCTTTGCTTGTTTGTTTAGTGAGATGTGCTGAGAGAACAAATGTGAGCGGTATCAAACGCGACACATTTGAAAGTCTGAGCGGATGTTTCGGAGTAAACGTGTCACTTTCCGCCGTCTTCATCGTGTGCATGAATTACTGGATCTACGCGAGTGCCTTGCAAGCAGCTCTCGCTCCAGTAAACGAACCCCGGCCTTGTATTTTATCACATTTGCCCAAATATGTTCGCTCAAGATAACAAACAGTGTTGAAGGCTTTGGAGAATTGTGTTGTGTGTGCACATGTGTTTATTTAGTTGCAGTCGTGGAAAAGTCTTGAACTGGGTCTTAATTATTTTCTATGTTTTGATCAGAGATGTGTTGATCAGAAATGCATTTCTCTAATGTTTACGTCTACCAGCATCCCAATGATGCTAGACATAAATATTCTCTAATGTTTACGTCTATCACAGGATCTCGGTGCAAAGCTGAGAGAGATTATTTTGTCATGTTGAATTTGAAAAATGATTGGCCTTTCTCCACTCGATTCAAGCGTTCAAATATTTTGATCTGGCATTCTGTTTTCCATTAAGTGGGTCAGTCGTTTCAAACTCTCTCCGTGCAGCCAAACAATGTTCAAAGCCACAACACTTGATTTTAAATAATAGAGATTCCAGAGTTTGTAAAGATGCCAAATGTGTCGGAGTAAATTTTGGAGAAATGTCGAAAACGTGATGCGCAAAACAACTTGTATATTTCCACTTGATTGAATGGTGCAACAAGAAAAACATGAAGTTTTTTTTTGTTTTTTTTTTGGATAATTCAGAGTGTGAACACTTTCATTGGAGAGCTGGATTAACATGTGCACAGTTATAGCTACATTATCATCAGCTACAGAAACATGTAGGCTTAATACAAGGGAAGGAATTGATCATTATGTGATTTAATTTTTTTGCTTCTTATATGATGATTATACACCTCTGCTGTCTTTTTCTGGTTGGACATGAAAACATGTGACTTTTAGGACGAGAGCTACTTCTTAAGGATGAGCTGATCCGATATGCAGTATTAGCATTAGTGGTCACAATAAGCTCATTAAACGGATCAGGCGTTAGACATGATGTGACCAATCCAGATTAAAGACAACTTCTTTGTCAGCGTGGGTATGAAATTCATATTTTCTGCCATTAGTTGCATTCATTCAGTCCCAGCAGGCTACACCGACTCAGTCTTTAGTTCCACAGCAATCCCTGGCCTCAAGTCTAAAAGGATTTCCAATGAGTCCCATGTGGTGAGGTATACAGATTGGAAATTTGGGGAAAAAAAGAGCACTACTGGATCTGTAGTCAGTGTTGGCAGATACCCGGAGTCTATTGTTATGGAGAGAGGAGAAATTGGATTGGTCTGTCACTGCCTTTTTGTGGTAGATTTTATTTATAGAGCTTGAGGCGGAGACGGAGTTCTTGTCTGAAATGTAATGTCACATCTAAGAGGTTATGTTCTTTTCTGACAAAGGCTGTGACACTGTGCCTGTGCTTTTGGGGTCTTATGAAACCATGCACACGCTCGATAGGTAATCAATTAAATGATGAACAGAAAAATAACTGGTATCAATTCTGATGTTTTGATTAATCATATGAATTATTGTTCTAACAAAATTGCCAAACATTCACTTGTTCCAGTACTGCTCCTCAAATGTGGAGCAAGTGATGAGCATTTTTCACAATTTTTACTCATTTTCCAAACCAAATTTTCAACTGAATCATCAGAAAAATAATATTGTTTGATCATGAATTATAGGTAGTTCCATCACTACACTGAAGATTGATACTTCAGAATATACTGTTTATGATTTTATCTCAGTGTAAAAAAAGATTATTCCAACTTTAAAAGTATATATATATATATACTGTATATGTATATATATGTATACTGGATCTTAAAGGGTTAAAACTTGATACTGACTTATGATCTAATCTTTCCTTTGAACTATGAACCCTAAGGCTGTACAATATATTCCAAACCCACTAACAGGCCAATTACATATAATTTCTTTAATTGGTTTGCACAGTAATTGGCGTCATTTCTATCCCATTTGATCAACGCTGCTAGATTCAGCTCGAGCACCAAACTTCTTAATGGAACCAATAAACAAAGACTTCCACAGGATTTATGGGCACACTTTGGCACTGCACGGCCTGTCAGCTGCAAACAGCCGGCGGAGGGATTGATCCTCGCCGGTCAGCGATGGTATAGACGCACGACACCACTTTGCTCCTGATATACTGCACATTTAAAGCCAAAAACAATACGTTCAGCTAATGTGTTCTTAATTATAGGAACCCCAGCGGGAGAAAAACAGAGCTCTCGCAGAGATCCATCTGTGATTTCGCGCTGAGGATTGCTGATGTCTCTTCAAAGGCGTAGTATGTCTAATGAGGACTCGGGCTTTGAAGTCTGTCCTCATGGAGCTTTCTGCTTTGTTTGCTTTTGTTTGGATTTTTATAAAAGATGAATTGCTCGGCCATTAACATTAAAAAGAAATGAAGGCGAGCCATACCTCATTGTCGGATGATTGGATTTGATTGTCACGGTTTGGTTATGGTAATAACACCTTAAAATTGCACTATATGGTTAATGGAGGACGGCAGTCCCCTACACACCGCCAGTGAATTTATTATGCAACACAATGAGATGAAAAACCTCTTAAAGCTCATACAGTAGATACGTGACATGTCCTCTGTTGTGTGCATCTTCTGGGAAATGCAATATCTTTTAAATATTGCACCACTGTGCCATTATTAGGCAGAAATTAATACTCATTATTCTGACTGAATTTGCACTACAGTATTATACATCCTCTATGTCTGTGAGCTAACACAGGATGCGTTTTGCACTGGGTCTTTTCCCACAGCTGTGCCCAGGCTCTCTCATCATCTCCACTGACCTGGATCATTACCTCAGTCAGGCCCTCACAGCGCTATCTGTAAATATTTCAATGCAAACTGATGCCGGGGAGGGTGAATGGTCCTGTTACACAGAGTCACGTCAGGATGCCGGCGCTATCACCACCAATACCGGTTTCATATCTGTTGACTTCTGTGCTGGAAATAGGCAGCAGTTGTGGCCTGTTGGAAATAGCCGGTGTAGATAAAAATCATTGGACATAAATGTAATGGATTGTAACAGTGACCAGTCCATCAAATACTCTGACAAACTGTCAGGAATCTGTCTCGTACATAATGTAAAGGTAGGATTGATGGGATCATAAAATTCCCTGGAAAATCGAGCATTCATATAAGTTGATATCACGCTGTCATTTTTTTCCCTGTCACATCATGTCAGACGGGAAAAATAAATCCAGCCTTGAAATGTTGAGCTTATCAAGTAACAGCCATGTTTGTAATATTTTCCTACTGGGTGTTTGTCTTAACTAATAAAGAGATGGGCAAAATGGAAAAAAAAATTTAATCACAGTTGAAGTGATTTCACATATTTTTCAACAGGGATCTAAACCATGATGTGATTGCTTTTCCGGAAAGTTGAGTGGAAATGACAAATCAAAGTACTTTATTACTTTGAAGCCAAATACTGTCATCTTGTTAAACATGTCACAATGCACCAGTCCTCCTTACTTTTTTGCAATATTGTTTACAATGGTTAATGGTTAGTTAATTTACTTGTCATGCATGGATAACTGTGGCTTTGGAGGACGTGATCAATGACCACAGTGATGTCATCAGGGTTGTGGTGTTGCATTGTGGGAGATGTAGGATCTGGTGTTTGAGAGCTTGACTCTTACAAGTGACTAAAGTAAGAATATGTTGGCTAAGTTGGATTATTCTTTTTAGTCTGTCTGCCTTACCTCTAACTTAAGTGTGTTGTTAAACTAAATCCTTGGAACACTGTTTTAAATAGATGTCTCATGCTGCTCTGTGTATATTGCCACATCACCTGACTCCTATAAGACACTGTGAGTTGAAGGATATTTCTGGTCTGTTATAACTAATTTCCTTAATATTGCTGCTGTGGCCATCATTTCAATCATGATAACAGGCGGCACCCTTAATTTGTTGGTAAAGGGAACACACGTGAATCTCAATATTAACCCTTTAATTGCACACGTTTTTGCACACACAAATACCACAAGATCAGTGCACTGAAGTCGAATAAATGTGTATAAATTATGATATTGAAGGTGAACAGTTTGGGTCAGATTTTTGCAGTTCACTTATTTGTCTCTTCAAAATAAGTCTGGATAATGTGGGGGTGTATCTAAACTCTATGTGATTGTCTGACCGCATGAGTTTCAGACTTCTTTTATAAGGATGCTGCCTCAATCTCAGCAATTAATTGAGTATGTTAATATCTCTGATGGCCAGTTTTTAAAAAATCAGAATTATCCTTCAAGAGATGCGCTTGTGCCTCAGAGAGCTCAACAACCTCGCTACAAACTACAGCAGGTGTCAGACTGAAATAATTGGAGTATTAATGATGCTCCTGTCGTCGCGCTGATGCCGAGACTGCGAATCACAAGTGGCAGGAACATAATAAGAACGTACCTGGGGCTGCGGACGAGCATTTGATTGGGAAAACCAGCCTCACTAACAGACAGACACATAATTAACTGCTGCAGTTGTGCGGTTGTTGTTCGTGTGAAATTTGGGCACGGCGTCTGCTCTGTATGTGTGTGTGTGTGTGTACGAGCATATGTGGGTGAAATCAATTTGCATTTGTGCACGTGACCGCACATGTGTTGCCGTATGTTTTCACACCCTGTTTAGATTTCCCCTCCTATGGCAGGGAATGAAAGCCAAATAAGTAGGGTAACTCTAATCCTGCTTTGCATATCTGCCTACCAGTGTGTGTGTGTGTATAGAGGCATGTTAGTTGGAGCTTGTCTGCGTATACATGTAGAGCTGTGTGAAGTGGGCAGCAGGCTGTGAAATTTAATCTCAAAGTGTTAATTTCACAGCCCGGAATACTGGGGAGGAAAATTCCCAGTTCATCATCGAGGCACTGGGATCCCCTCCTTGTACTGCGGTTACCATGGTTACCACCAGTATGCCAAAATACCATCAAAGCTATCATCTGGCTGCACACTGACACATCAGGACTCGATTATCCTTCACCTTAGAGACATAACACAACTTACATCTTTTTGTATGAAGAACTGAAATGGAGGCTTGAATGCGTTCTTTTATTTCATCATGTTGTTGCAGTTATTTTTTTTTTTGTTACCTGTTCTAATAAATCCTCCTCACACCACTTTAAGATGCTGCTGCAAAGCTCTTAACACCATCCAACAGATGGGCAAATATTACACCTTTTTAAACCTGCCTAATTTAAGAAGTCATGTTGAAACTTTGGTGCTAACTTATGCAGCTCTACATTTTCATACTCCAGTCTATCATGGACCTGTGGACACCTCCACCCACAAGCTCCATGTTTTTAGAAGTGGGGGGGATTGTGATTTCCTCTCAGAAGTCCCTAAGCTTTAAAACAGTCTCCTGATGAGTTTGAAGTCTTTTGACTCTTCTATAAAGAAGCTTAAAAACCCACCTGATCAGACAGATGTTTAGGAAGCATGTCGTATTTAATGTTCTAACTTATTCGGTGTTTTGTATTCATTTATTTATTTGTTTACATATACAACGAGACATACAACAAGCCCGGTCATTAGTATAATGCAAAATGTGCAATATTTCCATCACTGCCTCTGTAACTACCTCGAAAACATATTTATTTATTTAACAACTCATGTGCAATACATTCATATGTGACTTAACTCATCTGTATGTACCATTCATCATTTGCACTAAAACCCATTCATCATTTGCACTAAATTAATACATATTCTGGTGTCTGTGCAATACATATCTGCTCCTGTGCAATATTATGAGAAACAACATAGAAATCTGGACTATTTTCCATCAATATTTACCATCTACCTCATATCATACACTGAGCCTCAATTGTGCTGTGCACAAGTCTGCATCTCATCTTGTATATATCTTGTATATTTTAAGCCTCCCTGCAACTTGTTAAACAGTCTTTTTACTTATACTATTTTTGCATACTTTTTAACTTAACTATTGCACTGAAAGGAGAAGCTCTCCAATCTCATTGTACATCCTGTATAATGACAATAAAGGCCATTCTGATTCTGATTCTGATTCTGTTTATTTCAATTTGACTTTTGCTTGATTTTATTTCTCAGACATGAAGCACTGGTGTCTGTGGAAGGCGCTCTATAACTAATCTATTCTTTTCTTGATATCAGTTTTATTTGGCGGTATATATACTTTTACTTATATACATTGTTATATATTGTTAGGGAACTACAGAGTTGATAACCTATTTCTTGGTATTTTTTTTTCCTCCTCTTATTTCTCTCTCTTGGTTTTTGTGGGCAATGCGGCAAATTGATAGGCAGGAGTGCTTTATGGCAGTATTGGATTTTTAGTCTGGTAGTTGTCTAGTCAAACATTTCAACATCTACCATCTACCATGTGAATCTGGATGGCAGTGACGGTCTGTTGTTCAGTCCACAACCTTGGACCTGAACTGAGTCATCTCAACTAATCCTTACAGGAATTACTTTGTTTTCTCTTATTTTAATGATATAGGTTGACATTGACCAGATGAATTAGCACAAAAATTGTGTCCAGACATTCATGGTTCCCAGATGATGAATCCTAACCACTTTGGTGATCCTCTTGACTTTTGCTTCAGTGCCGCCATAAGGTTTTTGATTTTGAGTGAAATGTCTCGACAGCTTCTAGATGGATTAATGTACAATTTATTACAGATAATCATGGTCCCAAGAGGATGAATTCAAATGACGTGGGCGATTGCTTAACTTTGGCAATAGCTTAATTCAGTGTCATCGGGTCAAAATTTCAAACTTGGTTAAGGTTGGGGAAAAATCATGGTCATGGTTACATATTAAAAAAGTCAACACTGACTTGAAGCACCAGACTGGAAATGTTAAATGTATTAACCTATAATTGAAACCACAATCTTTTCCTAAGTTACTGCACAGGATAAACACCAGTTCGTGATACAAAAGTCCTTCTTTTGTAATCTCACTTGACCACCTACCTATGACGACAGCACTTTAAAATTGAATTGGTAAAAATAAATTAGTATATAATTTCTAGGTGACAGGGTGGCCTTTTTATGATCCACTAAATTGATTAGGGTGTTTATTAATTGCCTCAAGTTGATTGGATTAAATTCATCAGCTGCATTTCAGTATTTCACAAGATATTGACCGAAAGAGAAATCAACAGTTACAATGCTCATTTAACCCCTCGCCTGGCTGCTTCAGATCGTGACAAGAAAAGTGTTGTTGCATTATTTATGACCTTGGCATTTCAACATCTACCAGTCACCATGTAGTAGTAGTAGTCATAGTAGTAGTTTAATATCAACACTTTTAAAGACAGTTTTCAAGATATTCAAAGTCTGACTTTCAAATATCAGATATCTTTTTGTACGTACGTCACAGGAGACGCACTTTGTGTATTCTTCTCCTGTGAGTTTTCCTGGAAAGGTCAGCGTGCCTCCGGGAGACTTTACCCTGGAATGCATAATTTCTCACTAAATGGCAGTTTGACAGTGTTTGCCAGCACAATCAGACAGTGTTTACCATGAGCATTTACCTGCAATGTCGGGGCTCAAACTAACACAGTGGTCAAACTTTCTATATCTTCATTAACATGTATTCCCTCCTGGTAAATGACAGAATCATGTTTTACATTAGTATTCATGTGCTGAGATACAGTACATGGAGACTCCAGCATCTCCAGGCTCTCAGCGAATCAGTCACATCAAATTGATAGATAAACAAGAGAAGTGAATCAGCAGCCGAGAGGACCGAAATTAAATAAGCATATGTCTGGTGTTGTTTATTGTGATAACCATTTTAATTGAGTTCTTGCTCCTCTCCATCCTGGTGATTTCCTCCTGCAGCCTGCTTCATTCCCAAATGAGCCGCTCTGCCATCTCTTGCTGTGATTTGGCAGCGAGACGCACGCAGCACCAGTCAGGAGTTACATTAGTCAGCCCATCTGCTCCTTACAAACTGTGGTTCGCACTTCAAAGATGTCTCTCGCGCCGGCGACTGCAGGGAGGTGCGAGCCTGACAATTTGCAGAAATAATACAACGGGGTGCTGTTACGAAGACGTGTTTGAGGAAAAAGTTGAAGGAGTAACATTCGTCTTTTTCTTTCCTCCACATCTACATTGATGCTGTTTACCCTGTTGATCAAATGCTGAATGAATATTACCTGTTACAGCCTGTAGAATATTTATTCGACAGTCCTGCACTTCCAGTTCATTTCATTGATTAGTGGATTGATTATGGATTTGATAATCGATTAACTGTTTACATCATTTATCCAGTCAGTCAAAATAAGACATTTGATGACATTAACATGAGCTCTTGGATGTGATGGATGATTTTCTCTGCTGTTTTTTTTAATTTATTAAGTAACTACATATTAATTGATAAAGAAAAGCACTAATCATTTTCATCCTATATGTGAGTTAATAATTCCTGAATATTCTTTGTGAACATGGTGATTAAAACTCTTCTTTAATATTCAGGTTTTCACTCTCATTCTGATTATATTTCAGATTAAAAAAAAACAATTAAACATGAGGTGGATGAAGTGAATCCCACAGGACCCACAATCCTTTATTTCTTTGGCCCCATCTCTTCCTTCACATCCACCTTTTGGCAACATATACAGTCGAGCTCAGTCCGCAATCAATTTTAGAGACTTTATTAGCAGCCAAGCCCACGCCCGTGGTCTCGCTGCTCCCGAAAACGAACTCCTCTCGGGTCAGACACAAAGCAATGCTCCAATGCTCAGGGGGGTCTTTCTGTGTAGCCCCACCAATCTAATTCTGTGACAGCATGTCATGCAGGGGCCAGGGAGCTCGTTCTCCCCAGGGATCTCTAATCCAGGAGGCTGGATCTTTTCCCCAACATGCGCCCTCCTCCTTGCCAACGACCTTCACATTTCACTGCGGGGATGCCGTTCGGAATAGCAACGACACATGTAGCACGTCACATGCCATATCTGGCGCTGTAATTCCTGATACTCGCATCCTGTCACGTCCCCCCGAGGAGAGGCCTGGGCTCTCGCTCGCGACTGTACCTCAAATGCCAATTTGGACCCGCCTTGAGTTGAGAGGACCCTGATAAAAATTCATATTTGATGCTGCCTGTGTTGTTAAAGGTCAGATGATGCTAATCAGAAGTATTTATTATTCAGTTATGGGATTTGTGTTTCAGGACAAAGGTTTCATTTTTTTTTGTTCTCTGGCCACATTTGCAGGAAATTGTTTGCTTTGGACAGTCTGTGTTGTCTGACCTCTGTGTGTGTGTGTGTGTGACGTGCAAATATAATTATGCACTATATATACGTATGCACCGGTAAGTGGCATTTCTGTGCTGTCTTTTTAGCGTGCTTTGTTTTTGAAGCACAACCACAACATTAAGGCCCAGAAGTTGATGAGATGCTGAATTTAATTCCCTCGTCGTCCTCCGTGTGTGTCACGCTTATTTTAATGCATCGCTGTGGCAGCAGCTGCTCGCAGTTCCTTGGTGGTGAGGCTTACTGAAGCATACAGCATGTCAAATCCAAAATCTTAGCATAAACAGAACAAATATTGTGACCCGTACACACAAAACCACCATTGTGTCCCCTTTTACATTCTTGTCTGTGGGAGAAATTACTTTTATATGCTGTAAATTTTCAGCAACAAATACAATATGATACAAGTATAATGCCACCTGAACACAAATAGGAAGCTTTTCTAGTTATTGGCTGAGTGGCTTTTGTGTTAATTTTTTTTCTACACTGTCTGCTCATATCAACTAAAGCATGATTGGGGTTTTAAACACATGTGGATCTGGATGGCAGTGACGGTCTGTTGTTCAGTCCACAACCTTGGACGTGAACTGAGTCATCTCAACTAATCCTCACAGGAATTACTTTGTTTTCTCTTATTTAAATGATATAGGTTGACATTGACCAGATGAATTAGCACAAAAATTGTGTCAAGACATTCATGGTTCCCAGATGATGAATCCTAACCACTTTGGTGATCCTCTGACTTTTCCTTCAGTGCCGCCATGAGGTTTTTGATTTTGAGTGAAATGTCTCGACAACTTCAAGATGGATTAATGTACAATTTACTACAGATAGTCATGGTCCCAAGAGGATGAATTCCAATTACGTGGGTTATTGCCTAACTTTGGTAATAGCTTAATTTATCGTCATCAGGTCAAAATTTCAAACGTGGTTAAGGTTGGGGAAAAATCATGGTCATGGTTACATATTGGAAAAAGTCAACACTGACTTACAGACAGACAGAGTACTTTATTAATCCCTTTGGGAGGTTCCCTGCGGGAAATTGACAATTGACTTGAAGCACCAGATTGGAAATGTTAAATGTATTAACCTATAATTGAAACCACAATCTTTTCCTAAGTTACTGCACAGGATAAACACCAGTTCTTGATACAAAAGTCCTGCTTTTGTAATCTCACCATCCACTTGACCACCTCCCTATGACGACAGCACTTTGAAATTGAATGGGCAAAATTAAATTAGTATATAATTTCTAGGTGACAGGGTAACACCCTAAATTGATTAGGGTGTTTATTAATTGCCTCAAGTTGATTGAATGCATTTCAGTATTTCACAAGATATTGACCGAAAGAGCAATCAACAGTTACAATGCTCATTTAACCCCTCGCTTGGCTGCTTCAGATCGTGACAAGAAAAGTGTTGTTGCATTATTTATGACCTTGGCTTTCACCTTGACTCGTGATAGCTGTGGCAGCGAACAATGTGAATGTGTAATGATTCAGCGCTGGCAGGGATCGCAGCCAATGCATGACCGGTCGATAGACACTGGTCTCTCCCTCTCTCTCTCTCTCACTCTGTCTCTCTCTCTCTCTCTCTCTGCCTGTATTGATCAGTCAGTGTGAGTGTGCGCGTGCCTGCAAGCCAGACTGAACAGACAGGGTGAAAAAAAGCCTTGCTCCTCATTACTCAAAGAGCAGTCCAAGCATTGTCACTTTTGATGGAAACCAGCCCCTCTTTTTCCCCGACACAACGTTGAGGAATGAAAAACGTGATGCAGATCTTTTGGAAGGGATTGTTATATCAAATGCCCTCGTCTCCCTCCAGACCAGACGCACAATGTCATTTGTAACGTCACTTAAAATTAAAGCTTCTGCCAGAGTTAATAAGTCATTTTTTAACTTCCCAGACTGATAAAAAGTCTATCTTTAGCTGCCTGCAGCTCCAGAGGTTTGGATACATAATAGGCCTGCTTTATCCTCAGCAGGCAGCCAAGAGAATGGACTAAAAAAAATGATGGAGAAAATGGCCCGAATGACCTTGTGGAATGAAAACAGCATTTATGAATACGAGATTGGACGAATGGGCACGTGTACAACAAGGTCAGCATCGAGGGAATGTTTTTGGCTTGTTTTTACAAAGACGATAAATCACCTGTAGTGAAGTGACTGTTATATAAATAGACACTGATATCAAGTCTGACACCCTGGCTCTCACGCTGATGGTATCTGCATGGGAATTACATTATAACAGGGGGCATTGCTGGGATTTCTCCGTCTCTCACAGACCCCCACAAACCCACAGAGGCTCACACGCATTCAGTCTCATAACAATGTAATCAGGAAAGCACTTTCACTGCATGTGGAAGACGCTGCTGCGTCTGCTCCACTCATCAATTATTATCGTCCCCGAGCCTCTTATCATTCAGTGGTTCATCTAAGCTGAGCAAATCAAAATAGAAGTTTCCCTGAATTGGACCCTTGTCTGTGTTTACAAGCTGAAATGCTGCTTTCATGGCCCAGGTATTTAAATGCAGTTTATTCTAATCTATTATGTTTAAACTAAACAGTGAATTCGATAAAAGAAAGAGGGAGGTGCTGCAGGCGAAGGCTCTCTGATAATGAGTGTTGTTATAAAATGAAAGCGTCTCTCCTGCGCAGGGGCTAAGCTTTACATGCGTCCCTTCTTTTTGTTGAGCTGATTCTTCTGCGTTTGATAAGTGGCCTTGCAGCCGACACACATAAAAAAAAAACACCCCAGCAAGCTTCCTTTTCATCCTGATATGTAACGTTTTCATTCCTCAGCGGGAATGTGAAAAATAGTCTCTGGTCTACTCGCTCCCGCACGAGTTGGACCGGAAATTATATAACTTCTTCAGCTTAACTCCTTTTCTCTTTAGAAAACACTTCAGGTTTTGTTGCCTTGGACACAAAAACCCAGACAAATCTTCCCGTGCTCGCTGAGATGCAACCGCTGTGAGGTCGTTAGTAACAGCATGATTTTCTCAGCAGAGAGCTGGTATCAAACATTACACGAGTTAAAGTTAATCAGATTTATGTGCAGGTTTGGACCAACAGGTGCAGCTATATTGTGTTGACAGAAAGAAACAGTCATTGCCTAAAAATTAGCTGACAACTAGAAAATCAGTTCAGCAACATGAATCTATATGTTCATTTCTATCTATCTCTATGCTATCAATGCCTGCATTGACAAGTCTGTCTTTAACCCCAAGATCAACATTCCCAGTATTTACTGTCATGCATTAAGGTGAAACAACTAACTTTTAAATTTATTGATTACTTTAAAGACTTTGCTCAACAATTTTAAGTTTATGCTGCTTTCATGAAAACAAGTTTACATCATTCATAAGTTCATAGTCTGTGTCATTGTTTTCCCAATGTAAACAGCTTCTAATGTCCAACCAACACTTCAAAACCCAAAGACTCTTCACTCAGTTTCATAAAAGACAAAGAAAAGCAGCAAATTCTCACTTTTAAGAAGCTGAAAGCAGCAAGTATTTGCTTGAAAAATGACTGAAATGATTGATTATTTTAACAGCTGATTCATTTTCTTTTGATTGGCTCATTGACTCATTGTTGTAGCTCTACATGGGTTAGAGGTCAGAGGTCAAGGAGTCCTCAGTAGGATGGTACCAGGCAGGATTTATATACTATTTATTTTAGTTTGAGTATTTTTTTTTCGTGTTTTGAAATTGTTTTGTCTAACTTGAACATAATCTTTCTCTTTACCATGTCTAGAAAGAACATTGGTTTTATTTGTGCGTCAGGGCCGAGTGTTTGCTGCCTCATATTTAGCTTCATTAAAGTGTTTTTTTGAGTCTATGTGGAAAATAAAGAGAGGCTTGGATTTGACTAAAGAAAGGAAAGAAAATCACCTTTGCTGCAGAGAAGAGACACGACCAAAACAAACTTGGAGAGAGAATCACAGGAATCATATCAAGATATCACACAGAAGCCAAAGTGACAGCAGAGGAAAACACACAGCAGGTGTAGAGAGACGGTGGTGCTGTTGTCACCTGTAGGCTCTGACACATCAGTGCTAGAACCCGGTGGTGATAAGTGGTAAATACTGCTTGGTAAAAGTTTTTTGAGCACAGGATGTGAGAAAAGTGCAGTCAACACTGTGATAACATTCAGCACATCTGTCAGCATATTTCTTGTGTGTGTGTATATGTTTATTACATATTTTCCAGCTTGTGTTATTTATAGTATTTTCAGCCTGAAGTTATTCCACACTGATTCTGATACAGTTTCACATAATATTAGGAACACAATTTGTGCCTAAAATTTGGGCAATTACACCAAAATTACACATGTTTTAAAAGTCTTCTCATTGAATGAGCTTTTTGTTGTTGTTGTTATTGTGTGGCAGAGTCAAAGTCTTTAAAAAAGCACTTCCATGATTGTGAAGTGAGAGAAATCTGTGTTTATATAATTTTAAAAAGTGAAAGAAAAATAAGCCTTTATGGTGGCGAAATCTTCTTCGAAAGATGGGTTGCATGTGGGCAAATCCTCTGCTCAGGGAAGTCCACCATGAACTCCCTGTGGTACATGTGTTTTTTCAACTAAGGGATTCCAGTGTTGTGACTCTTCAGCTGCGATGCACTTCAAAATAAAGTTGTAGCATGTGCTATTCTTGTCTTGATATTTTTAAACACAGGGGACTAAAAAATTTTTTATCTCAGTTTTATTACACTAAAGCTAATGTTTTCTTTTTATATACAGTATTTCTGATAGTTTTCCCATGCCCTGGAACTAATGTTTTTTCAGGCAGTGCAATAGAGGTCAATAGGTTTTTTAGTGTCATCTGCTTTAAGAGGATTTCCTGAGTATATTCATAGTCCAGTAGCCGACTACATGTTGCCATATTTGGTTAGAAGAGAGGCTCAGTTTTTCCTTTTGGCTTTGTTGAAAATTATAACCCAGACTGGCACAATGAAAATACAAAAAAAAAGAGCAGATTGTGCATTAGGCCTGAGTCCCATTCAAACTCATTAACCCAGTGCATGTGCTCCTATAACCACACACGGTGACAGACGCCTTTGATGAAGCCTGTCAGTGGATGAGACTACAAACAAACACTGGTTTTTGCATTTTCATGATTAATCAGTCGGAACAAAGGCGACACTTGAGAAGCTTATTTGAGGGAATCTTTTGTGGCACAGGCTTCTTTCTCTGAGTGGAAATGAGGCGACTGATCTGCAGCTTCAACATTCATTGGCTGAGGAGTTGATTCACCAACTGTTGAGCGCTTGTTTTCAGCACCATGGAGAGCAACAACAACATGACACAAAACACAACATGCAGATTTTATTTGTTGGGTTGGGAAGTGTTGACGTTCATAGAGCAGAGCTGTGTCTGTTTCCCCCCCATTAAACAAGATCAGCTCAGTTTGTGTGTGGAGAGAAAAGTGAAGCAATGAGTATTGACAGCAGTGTTTGGTCTGTGTCAAAGGTGTGAGACACAATCATGGCCAGACGCTCAGAGCAGAAAGATGATATTGAGCCTGTTTTTATTTCCACTGAAACACACTTTGGACTCATGTTGTGTTTTCAATCTCATGTCTGCTTTTATACAAGGCTGGAGATGTGGACTCCTCTGACTTGGATCAAACAGGTGTGTGTGTGTGTGTGTGTGTTTGCACCAGTGTTTTCCACTTGAATGAAAGCTGCTCCACGCGTGTCAAGTTAATTTCCGACATGGGCGGGTTGTGGACGTATGTCAGACATATGCGCGCGGTGGGCGGGTGTTTGGAGGGGGAGCGCTGCGCCTCGCCGTGCGGTTACGCGCGCGCACATACACACACACACCGAGAGACAGACTGATGGTTCGGAGGAGAGATGTGAGCGGCCTGGCCTGGAGAGGCGTGGCGCACTCGGGCCCCTCCACACCAGAAAAACCACCTGTATGGACGAGCGGACCTCCAGCGTGCAGCAGTCGCCCAGGAGCGCGCCCGACGGCCGGGGTGATGCCCAGGTGCAGCCGCGCGTCATGACGCTGGAGAACATGCTGGAGGAGTCGGTGCTGTCCGCGCCTCACCTGTCCGCGGATCGATACGAGCGCGCGAGCCAGGGATGCTGCGAGAGGGTGGTGATCAACATCTCGGGTCTGCGCTTCGAGACGCAACTCAAAACTTTCAACCAGTTCCCGGAGACCCTGCTGGGGGACCCGAGGAAGAGGATGCGCTACTTCGACCCGCTGAGGAACGAGTACTTCTTCGACAGGAACAGACCCAGCTTCGATGCCATCCTCTACTACTACCAGTCCGGGGGGCGCATCAGGAGACCCGTCAACGTGCCCATTGACATCTTCTCCGAGGAGATCCGCTTCTACCAGCTGGGAGAGGAGGCCATGGAGAAATTCCGCGACGACGAAGGCTTCATCAAGGAGGAGGAGCGCGTGCTGCCCGTGCGCGACTTCCAGAAGCAGGTCTGGCTTTTGTTCGAGTACCCGGAGAGCTCGGGTCCGGCCAGAGGCATCGCCATCGTGTCGGTGCTCGTCATCTTGATTTCCATTGTGATTTTCTGCATGGAGACTCTGCCCGAATTCCGGGACGAGAGGGAGCAAAGCAACACGGTGGCCCCGGCTGTGAACGGCACGGCCCCCCACCTGCAGAGCCCCTTCACTGACCCCTTCTTTGTCATAGAGACCCTGTGCATCATCTGGTTCTCCTTCGAGCTGCTGGTCAGGTTTTTCGCCTGCCCCAGCAAAACTTCTTTCTCCAAAAACATCATGAATATCATAGACATAGTGGCCATCATCCCCTACTTCATCACTCTGGGGACCGAGCTGGCCGAGAGGGAGACCAACAGCGGGCAGCAGGCGATGTCCCTGGCCATCCTGAGGGTGATCAGGCTGGTCAGGGTCTTTCGCATCTTCAAGCTGTCGCGACACTCGAAGGGGCTGCAGATTTTGGGGCAGACCCTCAAAGCCAGCATGCGGGAGCTGGGCTTGCTCATCTTCTTCCTCTTCATCGGAGTCATCCTCTTCTCCAGCGCGGTGTACTTCGCAGAAGCGGACGACCCCTCCTCCAGCTTCACCAGCATCCCGGACGCCTTCTGGTGGGCGGTGGTGACCATGACCACGGTGGGCTACGGGGACATGCATCCGGTCACCATCGGGGGGAAAATCGTGGGGTCTCTGTGCGCCATAGCCGGGGTGCTCACCATCGCCTTACCCGTGCCCGTGATCGTGTCCAACTTCAACTACTTCTACCACCGGGAGACGGACGGAGAGGAGCACCCGCAGTACGCGCACGCGGGCAGCTGCGAGCACCTCCCCTCGGAGGAGCTGAGGAGGTCGTGCAGCTCCTCGTCCCTCAGCAAGTCCGAGTACATGGTGATAGAGGAGGGCATCCACAGCGCCTTCAGACAGGCCAACTTCAGCACGGAGAACAAGCAGAACTGCGTGAACATCAAGAAGATTTTCACAGACGTGTGAATGAGCTTCACTCGTGGAGCAAGAAGAAACTGTAGCTATGATATTATTTTTTATATATATAGCCAGATGTAATGTTCATATCTGTGGATGGACTCTGCTCAAATGCCTGTTTGAACAAGAAAATTACTTCTTAAAAAAAATTAATCAAATTTTTTCCAGTGTGGATTTTGAGTATTTCTCAGCTCAAGAAGTATTAATAACTTTAAAAAAAAACATTTGCACTGGAAACGTGTTAATTTCGACTCAAGTTAAAAGTTACTGGCTTGTTAAAACAGATATTTCTGCAGTGTAGTTGTGCACCACGACGCCCACATATCTTGATGTTAATGAGGAAGTTGTTTATGACTGGGATAGTCTAGTTCTACTATATTGCATCTATACCCACCAGTCATGAAAATAAAAACAACGTCTTGTGCTTCATGGAGAGAAAATCATTGTCCAGTAATGTGATGAATAGACTATGGTAATTTATATGCCTGTTTTAGGTTATATTGAATATCATAAGCTGTTGGACTCTGAGTCTTTATTATTCAGGTAATAACGCGCAGATTTTGGTGTAAATGGAGACGCTTATCATGAATTATAAGTCGAGCTTTTTTTCGTAAAATTGTATTTTTATTCAGATCTGCCTCTATAGCCTATATTCAATAAAAAGGAAATTAAGTTAGTCCGACTCTCAAAAATGTCATTAAAACCTGTGACTGAACACGTCGTGGCAGAGCTGAGAGCAGGATGGAGGGTGTGTTTGCAGCGTGTAAAGTGTGAATAATGGTGTGTTTGAGGTCATGTGCGCGGTGACGACCGGATGAAAACAGCTGGATGAAAGGAAGGGAGCACGTGCGCAGCGCGTCCCGCCTCCCCGCGCCTCCTGCTGGCGGATGCAGTCTCCATGGCAACGGTGGTTTCCCGGGTAACCCCCTGCCTGGTTGCCATGGCCACTGTGTTGCATCTTTCACAAAACACTTTCCAGCTGTGGTGTCACATCTGTGTGTGTGTTTGCGTGTGGATGTTTTCTGACATGTCATAACATGACATGTGGAGTTTATGGATTTTAACAGGCTCCTTTTTCAAAGTGGTCACATTAATATCAGTCTTGTTTTTTCCTTGAGGCGAAGTTGCTTCAGGCGCTGTGATGGCAGACATGTAGAGAAACAGTCATGACAGGCGGGTGTATCGGCTCAGCCTCTCTTTTGTCTGGGCTGCCGTGCTTTTCAGATGTGAGCTCCTCTCTGTGAGTTGGCATGCCAACTCGCTCTGACGTCAGCCACCTTTCATCCCCTGCAGCAGACACTTGCACGTGTGCTTCTAGTACAAAGTGGCTGAAGTGACACCAACAAACAGTGAAACTCAAAGGAGTCGACTGACAATTAATTACACGGCTTTGTTTCCTCTTCATGTGTCATGTGGGCTTGAAATATAGATGAGAGTTTTTCCAAAAATGACAGTTCCTTTCATTATTCTTAGGGCTGCAACCAATGATTGATTATCAATTGAACTGTTGATTTTTTTGAATATATATTTATATATATGACATGATTAATCATTTGATTTATCGTAAAGTCATGAAATAGAGGAAACCGCTATAAGTTAGAATTAGAGTCTAAATTGTTGTCTTCTAATATCTCATTTTCTTAAGAAGAGTCCAAAATCCAAAGCTATTTAGTTTATGGAATTTATGGAATAACGGAATTAAAGGAGCAAACATTCACACTAGATAAACAGATAATTTGGCATTTTTATTTGGAGAAAAAAAAAGACAATTGTCAATATATTATATCAGTTGATTATTCCCTTAACACATTAATCATTTCAGCTCTAATTACTTTATATAGTGATTAGGAGTGATGATCAGAATCAATATGAGAAGTTTCTTCAGAATTTAAAGAACAGTTGTGATAAACTTTTAGGAACATTCAGTAATTTAAATGTTGTTTTGCTGCTGAACTGTAGCTTGAGTTATGTTTGAGTTCATGCTGAGTTGTGTTGTTTTTGAACCAGCAGAGGCTTCATCATTCTGAAAATAGCTCAGTACTGCCCTCAAGTGGATCAACTGAGTTATTACTGTTTTAAAGGCGTTTACCCCTTTATAGGGTAAATGACTATTGAACTTGCATTGATGACATTTAGCTTTTTATTATACTTGAAGTCTTAAAGACTGACTATATGATTGTGCCTTTATGATAATTCTAGTTGCAAACAATTCATAATATGTTTGTTCTGACTGTCAAAAACATCCTTCTTTGTTATATTAAATTGATACTTTGACTTTCCATGATTTTATAAGAGGCTGCTGATGAACAGGATTCACCAAAGGGAAAAAGAAAATGACCCATTACTTCTGTGTGAATTCTCAGACAAGCACTAGTCCATTTGGATTTTTTCTTATTATAACAATTTGCTCATAAACAGTCTAACATGATCCCAAACATCAGTAGCATCATGTTGGATAACATGCTGTTCAGAACCCATGCTATATACAATATTTTCATTTCATTCTTTGGTGTAGTAATGTCTTATGGTCATATTCACATTTCATCATCTTCATCAAATGTTTAAGCCCCTTGTGGCACAGGGACGAGTTACCACTTCAGAACTTATCAGTGTAATGGGTTTTATTCAGGGCAGAAAAAAGAAAAAACATACACCTTTGTCGTGACTATTTTTTGTAGTGTTTTGTCCTAGAATGAGCCGTCAACCTGGGATTCGTCATGCAGGTCAGGAAACTACCTTAAAATTCCACCTTGAGGCTTTTAGTTTGACCCATAATTCTTATGTGTCCCATGAGACAAAGGGAATTACAGTTTATGAGACAGAGAACTAAAAAAAAACCCTTGACTTACTTACAATTTGTATGACTTTGAAGAAGCACTGACATGGACATGAAGGTTATTTGAAATTCGCATTGCAGTTTGCAGTGTTACAGAGTAAAATGAGCTTTTGTAGAGTCACATGAAAGCTCAGTCTTTTCTATAAAGCAACATCTTGACAAAAAGCATGACTTTATGAGCCCAGAATAAGAGAAGGAACTTAATAACAGCCTTGTTAATACTCTTGTGATTATCCGATGAATCACATTATAATGCATTATAAAGAGTTTTAATATATGACAACTATGATAATTATAATACCCTTTGATCCTTGCAACAAAAATCAGTTAGCAAGGGACCAGCAATCATGAAGTATTATAATACTTGACCTTATAAGCCATTATAAAATGCTCTATAATGTGTTATACTCATTGTTATAAAGCATTATGATCATTTATGAGTGTTTATAACTATAGTTATACAGTGCTATAATGTCATTATAACGCATTATAAATACATTTATAATGCGTAAAGTAAGATCTGATTTTAATGACAATGATTTTAATGTCAAATCTAAATGTCTGTTTTAGTAACAGTCTGTTTTCTACAAAAGGTCATTCTTCTGTGAGAACTACACACTCACAAACAAAAAAACTTCAGGAAGGTAAACACAACATGTGAAGAACAACAGAAGGCTGAGAGATGATTTCAACTAACATGTAATATGACCGTCCACACAGGATCATTTTAAAGTGAAGCATTGATTTAACCCTTCGTCCGCTGTGGAGACGTGTCTTTGCTGAATGTTCAGTTTCACAGGCTGACCCAGAACGACCTCAGTCCTGCACGCCTGGTACCATGTGGGCCCGCAGCTCCAGGTGCTCGGCCTCAGAACTGCTGAGTGGTTTTGTTCCCTCTGTCTCTCCTGCTGGAATTTAAGTCGATGTATTTTTAACCAGAGGAAATGAAAACGTGTCTGCGAGTTACCCGGCGCCGTTAATCATCTCCTGCAGAGCTCGACGGCGGGGCTGGCCAGGGACACCTGCAGTTCAGCCTGCCTCGTTCTGGTTTGTGTGGAGGTAAGAATAGACGGAGATAGTGTGGCCTCGTGAGGAGATCAATGTTGCCTTTGCATTATTTAAATTAATAGAAGATTGTATCAGTCATTTCTATGTTTGCTCTTATCAGGAAAGCATGAACGTCGCGTTAGAAAAGATTAATTACCAAGACTATATATTTATTCATTTATTCAAAATTCAGGACCTTGTAGTATGGAATAACTCTCTTTTATACATTCTTTAAATAAACTATTCTCTAGAATTGTCAAATTGCAGCTGGTATTAATTCTGTACTGATCAATATTTCTGGCTAAACACTGGTAGATGATTAAGTGTGATGTCAGTCTTTCAGCTCTTTGTTTTGGTTTTCTATCTCACAAACTCTTAATAATCTCATTTCCAGGTGCAACAGACAGATGTTTCCAGCTCACAGCTTGAATAGCAGCTACCTGGATGAACACACTGCTGCATTTAACAGCCACATGTTTCCCCCAGAAGTTGATGGAGACGAGAGCTGAAAGGAGAGTGAATATTGAACTTATCACAACACTGGAAAGAGTCCAAATGAATGGTAATGTTGGGTAATGTTACCGGGTCTGCTGGGTGTGTAAACATATTGCAACAACATATTGACTATAACAACTTTGATAATACATCAATCTTGTGTTTTCATTTTATTCCCCTGCTGCCAAGTGGCCAAAAATTAATGCAGCTTTAAACGTCTGATCACATTTGTAATCTTTCTAAACTTNTTTATGCAAATAATGCAGCTTTAAACGTCTGATCACATTTGTAATCTTTCTAAACTTCATTAGATAGTTCTTGATTAGAATTGCCAGTTTCAGACTTTTTTTTTTTTTCTTTTTTACAAAGTTCAGTGTATATATACTGTGGGTGCTTCTGTTTAGATAACATCTTTGCAACATCTAACTTCTTTATTGAAGTTATTTTTTGTGATCAAATGTTTAACTTTTATCCACAAGGTACATTGATGAATACATTGATCAAACACAGAAAGTTTAGATTCCTCATAGAAAAGTATGGAAGAGTGTTGTTTTGGTATCTGAACTGAAACTTGGGTATTGAATTCACGTAACCTTTGAAACATTAAAAGTGTTACCCAGCCCTAGTTATGTAAGAACATGAGACTTGCATGTCACAAAAGATGTGAAATGATTTGATGTGCAGAATGCAGCCTTGAGAACACTATGACTTTAATATAGTGTCTGCTAGTTTTAAAATGTGTGGACGTGTCTAATTGTCCCGATGTCCCTGTGTGTGTGTGTGTGTGTGTGTGTGTGTGTGTGTGTGTGTGTGTGTGTGTGTGTGTGTGTGTGTGTGTGTGTGTGTGTGTGTGTGTGTGAGTGAGCATGCTTGAGTGCTGCACAGCTGTAAGATGGTCACAGCTGGTACGCCTGAGTGCACTCTGCTGTGGGAGCCTGGTCATTAGAAAACAGAAAGTACTGGAGAGACCATGCACACACTCTGAGTCAAAGTGAATACACTCACATATATGAGCCTGCATGCGTGAGACACAGATCCACACACACACACAGGGACGCAGCAAACTGCAGTCGGCTCCACAGCTGGTCCTCTCTACCACTGCTGCTTCAGGCAGATGTGAGGATGCGAGACCAGGATCGCGCTCGGTCGAGGCGGTGGGGGTGGGGGTGTAGAGGGGACCCCGGGCTTCCCCTCTCCTCATGCCAACATTCACCACATGAGAGGAAGTGATGCCTCACAGCAGCGTGCTACCTCTAATGATACCCAGCACGCCAACACGGGGAGCGTCTGCCAGGAGAGGTGCCGCATGTCATCCTTGAACTTTACCTCATGTTCACGACACATCGGTGAAGGGAAGAGACACAGTGGCTTATTATTCACAGAGAGGCACATTTTTCCTCTGATGATATTTTTAAGTGGTACAGTATTTGCCCTAAAACTGTAACTCCATGCTGCTAAAAATAGAAGCCATGAGACATATTGCCATTATTTCTCAGGGTGCCATTCATCCATCTGCTCTTTGGAGAACATGTAATGGCACTCTGGGGGCTATTCATAAAGTTCACTCTTCTGCATCAAGACTCAGGGCTTTCAGCGAGACAAAGGAAAGCCCAGGGAGCATGTCAGAGAGAGCATATATCTCCCCCCAGAGGGAAGATTTACTAAAGCAAACTCTGAAACCAGATTCATAGAGAGAACTGTACCATATGCTGCCGAACATGTAACAAGAAATAATCTGCATTCACTGCAATCTAATGTGATCCAATACAACAGCTCTGCCATCAATGCTGCCTTTGCAAAAGATTGTAATTGACACTGTCAGAGGTATTCATTCACTCCATGTTTATTACTGAGGGTGAAGTTTGCAGTGGTGTTGAACTGAGCTGCTTCTATTGAGAGGTGTTCCTAATATTTTGTCCACTCCATTTACATACATGAGAGGGCCAGACCCTCAATATAACGCACTCTAGTTGCAGCACCACCACCCACTATACGACCTCGATAATAAGTAGAATTATTACCTTTCTGACGGTGTCAACACACAAGCTGAGAAATTACCAGCCTCGTAAAAGTAGAATTGATGGCAGAGCTGTTGCACCGGATCACATTACAGTGTACAAGTGTGTGTAATGAAGTGGGCGAGCGCGTGTTACCATTTTCTAATCACTAATTCATCTTTCGCTGATGCAGGGGGAAAAAAATGAAAAGTGCTTTGTCATGGTGCTCTAACTTTACCTGAAATATCCCAGCGGCATCAAAGTAGGCGTGATGTCACCGCCCTGTCTCCTCCCACTGGAGATGGTCTCCGTGGCAACCGAACGAGGCTGAGGCAAAAGATTCACCCGACTACAGTGGCGATGCTGACTTTGGACAATTTCTTTGCCAGTCTGGAGCCTGTTTATCTTAAATCCTGACAGACAATATTAATGTTGAGATGTGTGTGAGGTTTTTGGTGACGAAGGCCGTGTGACCCTGGAAGCAGCCTGGGCTCGTCCCTCAGGTGTCCTCAGACGGCTGCAAGCTCAGGCAGATATTTTGATTCCTTGAGTCACTGGCAAACAAAAAAAAACGAGAGGATTGCATCATCGCAGTGACACAGTAGCTGTCACTGTAAGTCCCACAAGTCCCATACTGTGCATCTGTGCTGCAGCAAACAAACACTGCAGCCTGCTCTTCCTCAAGAGCAGACCTGAATGTGTGGAGTGCTCTTAATGCTGAATGATTGTGCACACAAGGCTTTGCTAAAATATTCAAGGGTGGAGCGATATGCTGCAATAAGTCGCTGCTGCATGCAATCTATAAAGTCTCCCCTTGACAGAAAAAAAAAAAAAAAAAAAGCCGATTGTCACAGACACACAATCAGTTTTATTTTTACTCCCCCCCCCCCCCTCATCCAAAAGGTGTCTCATTTCTCGTGACCTTGGTGTAATGTAACCGAGCGTTCCTGAAGCAAGCACTCACCTGGACTTGAATTTCGCTCACTCATACACACATTGTATAAGGCAGCATAAGGGTATCCCCTGCAACAGTGACACTGACTCACTCACTCACTGACTCACAGTTTTCTACAGCATCAGGGCAGCTCACTGAATTGAATGAAGCCACGACAGTAAAGCGTGCATGTGTGTGTTCGCTTCAGACTCTGTTGTCATGTGAATAACAGGTAGCGACCGAACCTCAGATTTTGGATGCTTGGCTCATGTAGTGGGCAGTGTGCAGATTTCTGTGAGCTCTCTCTGGCTAAGTGAGACGCAGCTTGGCAGTATACCGCAGTGGGCCAGTGTCCTTGTGTCTCTCCTGGTGTCTGGCTCGTTTCCAGCGTCTGCCCTCGTCCTGCTGGGCCTCAATCTGACGAGCACGACTCCCTCCTTCCCTCCCTTTTCGCCTTCTCCTCCCTTCTCTTTGCACAATGCTCTTTCGTGCCTATCCCTCCTGTCTGTATCTCCACCTCTTTTTTTTGTCTCTGCCTCAGACATACTGTCAGATACAGGGGACACAGAGAAGGGCACAGGGAGCTGCAACGTTATATATTTGTGTACCTAAGCCTCTGTTTTTATTTATTGCCTCCACTTTCCGAGCTCGTCGTTGTATGTATAACCTGGCCTCTTTTGCAGGGCACCTCGGCGTCTCTCTCCTGAGCAGTGATACTGGAATGACTCATCTCCCAGAGGGTTAAATAAATTGAGTTTCAGTAGGGAAAAAAAAGTGTTTAGCAGCAAAGTTGGATTGCTTGATACCTGAAGGAGCGATGAAAAAAAACATGTTAGGAAATTGAAAATGGTCAGAATATATATGACATTCTCATCAAGTATGGTGATGATTTTGCATAATGAGGAAGTACACACAGGAGAGTGTTACATCATCATATCTAGAAGCAGAAAATCTGTTTTAATGCAGCAGCAGATCCAGGAGTGAGCATGACATGCAACACTCATCTGTTCCATCTTATTGCATGACGGTGGCCAGTGAACTAGCTGGTCGGAGTCCTGACGTTTGTACCTTTAGTTTACAGCCTTTTTCATTTTGTGTGTGTGTGTGTGTGTTGGAAACCTGTGGCTGCTGCAATGCAGTATCAAGGAGCGAGGAGGTACAATAGACCCCCAGTGCTCACAGAAGGAGCACGACACTTTGATAAACATTGTACATTTGAGTCACCTGAGGACTTTGAGTACAGTTCAATTTTTTTGTAATGATTTTCAAGTATATTTCTACCAACCCACATTTTATAAAGATCGATGGGGAATACCAAAAATGGCGATCAAATATACTGAAACGTTTATGCACCACATGTCCTCGGTGTGGCTGAGTGTTTGACCTCAATACTTGTTGCAGGGAAGATGATGTTCAGGCACTTGGCTGATCAGGACAAACGTGGTTGTGTTTCCACCTGTTGTAAAGATCTTCGTCTGGCTTGTGTGTGCATTTATTCTGGAAATGAGCGAAAGAAAAATGATACTTATTTTTAGTATTTTTCAAACAGCTGTTTCCAGCATGCACAGCGATGAGGTAATGTATCCATTCGTTGCTATGCGGGATTAACAACTGTAACGTGACAATGATGAGCTCATAATTTACTTACTCTCTGATCAGACAGTTCCTGTTCTAAATCAATGGTTTGTACATTAGAGGCCTCCTGATGGTCGACAGGTTAAGATCAAGCGGCAACCTCCGGCACTGAAAAATGAAGCCAATGCGGAAGTGCAAAAAAGCTGCAGTTCCTCGAATAACCGCTAGAGCAGGCTGCAGAAGTGAGTCAATTACATCTGAGCCCCATGTTAAAATGTCCGATTTTACGACAGAAAAAAACATATTTACAGCCTGGTTCAAAACATGGCTCTAGTCTCATAAGCTGTTTTTCTACTCCATGACAACTCTGGGGGGGGCGAATTTTTTTATAAGGCGTTCGTTTAAAATATACAGCATACATCATTATGCACAGTTCATAGCTGTCAATCTAAGTGGCGTCACGGCGGCTAATTCTAGTCACTGAGTTTGGGAAAGAGATCGTCGTGGGGTTAGCCGGCTAGCAACGATATTTAGCATTTAACCTAGCTGGTTAGCCGTAGCTAGTTTGATTATTTCGAATAAAGCGGCTTTTTTCAGCCAATAGCATTCATTCAGCCGGCCCATAGCAGCTCCGCCTTCGCTCCACCTCTTTGTCCATATTTGGAGTAACCGGAGGTAGGCTACCAAGATGGCTACGCACTACGATTTGCTTCATTTTTGCTCTTCAGAAACCTATGGGTGACGTCACGGACACTACGTCCATATTTTATACAGTCTATGGTTAAGATTCATATCATTTAACAGCAGCATCCTGAGTTCAGACTGAGAAGCTTTGTCGCATATCAAACTCTTCTTTCGCTCATCACATTTCCTGTCTGTGTGTCTACTATCAGGTTTTTAATTAAAAAAAATTTTTAAATGCCAGAAAGTTTTCAAAATTTTGCCAGTTTCAGGCTTTTGTTGATGGAAATGTTCTTACACAGTTGCTTGTGTTAATTTGAGAACTTTTGTGAAATGAAAAAATCTTTTGAAGGAAAACATGTTTATTTCTAAGTGTTGTAAAAATTTTGTATCAGTACTGAAACTCTGGTATCATATCGGCACTGGTGTTGAAATATTTTCTGTTGAATGTAAACTTGAGTTGTCTGACTGCACTAAAACTAGAGAGATGACTCACTGGCTCAGCTGAAGTTCAGATGGGATTCAAAGTTTTGCTTGATTAACATAAGAAATGTGCATCCTCCTCACTGCATATGATTAAATGACAAAAAGCCTAATTGTTCTTATCCTTGAAATAAACAAACAGCAGAGTGAAGAAATGACCTGTCATTCAACTCGGGGCTCAGTGATAATGACCCTTCAGCCTCTCTGTCCTCAAGTTCATTTTCTCTGCTCCTTGTTGCTGCGCCAAAACAGCATTTGATGGAGTCCTGAAATCAATACCTCTTGGAAACAAATTCATCTTCAACACCCTCATCTGCAAACTTACACAACCACCCATTTTTCACGTCGTGGTATGATTGAAACCCACAGCATTTAGAGTGCTGGGACCCTTCGCTTTTAATTAAAGCCAGCCAGCTAATGCAAAGTGAACTGAGCTTTAGAGCCTGCATTAACAATCTTTGTAATGGGCCCCCAGCTCATAAATAATGGCTGTGCTGTCATGAGGAACCTGGGAAAGCCATTAGGAGATATAGTGAGAGGTATCCGCGTGTGTGGCAGCAGGCAGGCAGGCAGACTGACAGAAGGGACGAGGCCGGGAGACGCCGTGGTCTCAGGTCTGCCAGGAGTAACCTTGGCAAAGCCCAGTCCCACACAAATCATCCTGCTGGCCTCTCCACCCCCCAACCCCCCCAGCTTCTCCTCGTGCACTTCCTCCCCTTCACATCCAAGGGATTCCCGCTGACCTTTGGCTTCTCCGGAGGTCATTTCTGGCCACGCTGCATTCATTTCATTCAGAATTGATTGTGGGGAGAGAATTCACTATTGATCAGTTTATTCTTTGTTCTGAATATAGCAGGGCACAATAATGGATGTTTTGCTCTATTTTAGTCCCCTTCCTATCTATTATTAATGATGCTTGTTGCCAGGAAAGGTTACAAATATAACTGCCGTAACAAGAATTACAAGGCAGAAAGTGGCTTCGTAATTTGTTGCTGCAGCTATAATTTAAACTATAAAGCACAGGAAAGACACCAGAATGAGAAAGAGGCTTCTTGAAACACGCGTTTCTGGTGGATTGTTTTAGCACAAAGAAAAAGGATGAAATCTGCCATATTATTGCAAAAAAAATAGTTCACTAATCCTACCAAAATAAAAGAATATATTAAAAAGGAAGAAGCAAAAATGTTTATTTGCCTATAAATGCGGTTTAAAATAAAGAAACCAGCTTGACCAAGAGCAGTGCTGCTGAACATTGCAGGAGCTGTGTACCCCTTTAAATTGCCCACACTGCAGATAAGGTAAGGAGTGGTAGGCTCCAGTGCAGCTCCATCACCCGCACCAGTCTCTTGGTATGCACATCGTGCCTGAATGCAGGTTTGACTGAGCTTTATATACCAATCCAGAGAGCCTCTGCTGACTACTGACACATTTCACCTAGTAATCCTCCCCTGGAAAAAAAAAATTCTCTCACCTCCTGCAGAGCTGAGACCATCATGCAGGACCAATAAAGCCTTTATATGCATGTGGGTGTGTTGGGCTCTGGTGTAATTGCATAATCTTGCTGGCCATTACAGGCAGGGCGATTCTTTCATGCATGTCGTTTCAAGTCAGTGTCTGAAGACGCTGCTTCACCATGGAGGCTATTAGGAGGCTCACAGATCCGCTCTGTGTGCACTTGACTCTGCAGATCTGCAGCTCACACTCCGGATTCCTGTTGTTGCATCGTGCGCCTCAATAAGAAACAAACACGGGTGACGCACAGGATGGACGCTTTTTCTGAGCGCGTGCTTTATTCTCATATTGGACTCATTACTCATGCATACGCCCCAGAACGTGTCTAATTATTAAATCCTGGTAATAAGATGATCTTTTAAGCTCTCTCCCTCCTCTGTGCTTGCTTTTCTCGCCCCCCCCCCCCTCTTTGCAGATGTTGCACCTCATCAGGACCGTTTACCTTTGCGCCTGTGCGTAAAGCGCGTCTCTCACAGTCACTCCGGCTCGGAGGGGAAACAGTGGAGGTAGATCATTCTGCTGATCCCAGCACCTTTCTCTTATTAAGGGAAGCACCACCACCACCACCACCACCACCTCCTTGATCGGCTCCCTCCTCCCTTTTTGCCAATCGCCATCCCACGACAGCCTACCCGGAGGAGAGGAGTCAGGGAGGGGGAAAGCGAGGACACACCCGCACATACTGTACCCGGTGTGCACGGAGAGGATGCTGCAGACAACATGAGGTGAATATCATCGGCTGCCCTACATTGGACATTTCCTTTTTTTCCTCATCATCACCCACTGAAGATCTGATTGTCGCAGCTGGTTATTCACCTTTTCTGGCAGCGGAGACCTGCAGGAGCATCCACTCACATCAGATATGAAAAAGATGTCTGCAGGTATGTATGAAAACCATGATAGAGCAGCTCATGTTGATCATCTTCATTTTGATCGTTGAAAGTCTGTTGTTGTTGAATTGATTTGCATCTCACTTGAAGATGCTATAATAGGAGATAAAGCCGCAGTTATATATTTCCTGTATGTTTCATAAGGGTTTTATTTTGTACAACTGTGCTCCCACTCTGTCAGTGGAGATGATGCAGACAAGAGCTACAGTTTTTTCTCCTGGAACCTATTTCCTTCTATGGATAAATTATTTATAGATGTTTTTGAATATTTCAGAGACAGAGGCACCATTTCAAGACTAAAACGCTCCAACAAAACTAAACCGAAGTCAGTTAATATGAGGCGTTCCTTTTGTGTGTGTGTGTGTGTTTGTTTGGCACAGCAGTAAATCTTAAAAGCGTCTCGTATACGTTTCGACTGCAGTGGTTTTCTATGATATTCTAGACAGGATGCTGTCTGTGTGAATTTGGTGCCTGCTGCATTGCCATATTCATGCATGGCTTCACTGCAAAAAGGTAGTCCCATTCATTTCGGTGGATACTGTCCATTGCAGCAGATCAGTGTCCTAATTTATGAGCTTCTGTAGGTTTTATGTGCCGGTTGTTAGCCCCTGAGTTTACCTGCATTGAATCCATTTATATGCAAGACGGGTGGTTTATTTGCATATGAAGTCAGGAGCAGGAGTGTCAGCCTCAAGTTTTCACGAGCTGATTCATTTTTGTATCGACTGCCTTCTCACGACAGTGTAACTTTACATAACTCAAATCTTATGACACTGTTTCAGAAGGTGGCTTCAATTCTCATCTATTTTCAGTTGTTTGTTCTTAAAGCCAAAGCAAATTCCTGACATCTGTGCACTAAAAGGCAGGAGTATTGAGTGCTGAATCATGTCTCAGGTTTACCTGACCTTGTTGTCTGTCTTTGCTCTATCTGTCCTACATGCAGTCAGATCCTAGGTGACATCCTGTGGCCGTCAGGTCTTTACGGTGTTGAGCCCCCTCCCTCTCCTGGCCCCTGCCTGCAGTTCTCCAGGCTGCAGGACCCTGACTCACTGAAAAGTGCAGGCCTCCTCCCCCTGCAGAATGACTGTTGCCACAGGCGACCCCTCTGACGAGGCGGCTGCACACCCGGGGCACCCGCAGGACTACGACCCGGAGGCCGACCATGAGTGTTGTGAGAGGGTGGTCATCAACATCTCAGGACTGCGCTTTGAGACTCAACTCAAAACCCTCTCCCAGTTCCCAGAGACTCTGCTGGGGGACCCCAAAAAGAGGATGCGCTACTTCGACCCGCTGAGGAACGAGTACTTTTTCGACAGGAACAGACCCAGCTTTGACGCCATATTGTATTATTACCAATCAGGGGGGCGGCTAAGAAGGCCGGTCAACGTCACCCTTGATATTTTCTCAGAGGAGATTCGCTTCTACGAGCTGGGCGAGGAGGCCATCGAGATGTTCAGAGAAGACGAGGGTTTCATCAAGGAGGAGGAGCGGCCTCTTCCCGACAATGAGTTTCAGAGACAGGTGTGGCTGCTGTTCGAGTACCCCGAGAGCTCAGGTCCTGCTAGGATTATCGCCATAATCTCTGTCATGGTCATCCTGATATCTATAGTCAGTTTCTGCCTGGAGACCCTCCCCATTTTCCGCAATGACGATGACGATATGCACAAGTCTCACGCGAAAGTCTTTTCACCTGAGACCAACACCACAATCATCAGCTACACCTCCACCTACTTCACTGACCCCTTCTTTATCCTGGAGACTCTGTGCATTATATGGTTCTCCTTTGAGTTTCTAGTGCGCTTCTTCGCCTGCCCCAGCAAAGCAGGCTTTTTTGGTAATATAATGAACATTATTGATATTGTTGCTATCATCCCTTACTTCATCACTCTTGGCACAGAGCTGGCAGACAGGCCAGAGGATGGTCAAGCGGGTCAGCAAGCCATGTCTTTAGCCATTCTCAGGGTCATCCGCTTAGTACGAGTCTTCAGAATTTTCAAGCTCTCGCGTCACTCCAAGGGGCTTCAGATTTTGGGTCAGACCCTGAAAGCCAGCATGAGAGAGCTCGGCCTGCTCATTTTCTTCCTCTTCATAGGGGTCATCCTGTTCTCGAGCGCCGTCTACTTTGCCGAAGCGGACGAGCCGGAGTCGCAGTTCGAAAGCATCCCGGATGCGTTTTGGTGGGCCGTGGTGTCCATGACAACAGTCGGCTACGGCGATATGGTCCCGACTACGATTGGCGGCAAGATCGTGGGCTCCCTCTGTGCCATCGCAGGTGTGCTGACCATCGCCTTGCCCGTGCCTGTCATCGTGTCCAACTTCAACTACTTCTACCACCGCGAGACCGAAGGCGAGGAACAGGCGCAGTACCTGCAGGTCAACGTGCCCAAAGCCGATTCGGCGGAGGAGCTGAAGAAGAGTCGGAGCGGTTCCACCATCAGTAAATCGGACTATATGGAGATCCAGGAGGCTGTGAACAACAGCAACGAGGACTTTCAGGAGGAGAACCTTAAGACGGCCAACTGCACGCTGGCCAACACAAACTATGTAAACATCACCAAAATGCTCACAGACGTGTAGTCATCTGCTATTTTCGCCCCCCCGTCACGGCGGGAAATGTGGAGCTGAGCAACCGAACGGGACAGGTGTACAGCCTCCCACCTCACGTGTGCTGGAAAAAAAACAAGGCAATAGAATTCAGGATGTTGATGATGATAGAAAAAAAAAATCGTACAAAGACCATCCGCTCACTCCGCGCTCATCCTGTCTTCACTCCTCACAACTTGCCCTTAAAACTCCTGATAACTGTCAAACAGAGTGAAATTTCAAATTTTGCATTTCTGCATGGAGTTGGCTTTGTCTGTGTGGCTGTTTAAAAAAAAAAAAAAAAAAAAAAAGAGGAAAAAAAAGAAAAGAAATAACAATACTTAAAGATTCCCTGCTCACAACAGTAGCCAAGAGTAGTGCACAAAAAGAAAAGAAAAAAAGGGAGAAACACAGCAAGAAAAAAATTTATTGCTTACAAAAAGGAAAAAAAAGCAACACAACACAAACCCTGCTTTCGCCCCCCCTGTCCCCTGCTCCCTCATTTCCCAAGGCACACTGCTCTGCCATGCGCTTTCTGAAGAGCCCTACTTGCGCGCTACATATGCTGCTTCCTGGAGCCAATGAAACGAAACTGTCTTGTGCTTCACCATTTAGAAATAAGACGATGTGTGAGCACAAAGCAAGCCCACTCCTGCGCTGATGTGGCCTGTGGGTGACTTGTGACGAGGTTGGTGGTTAAGTACACCACGTTATTTCAAGGATGAATGACAGCCATCAGCGCTAAGCTTATGGTTCGACACCTTTTTTTTTTTTTTTTTCCCAGCAGGCATCAGTATCTGATGAATGACTGAGAATGGCCTTGACTTTTCACTGCTTTGGTCTTACATGTACTGTATGTATTGCAATGCAAGCTTTCCCCCGTCCATTCACCCAAAACTGGTCTTACTGCAGAGCTTTGAGGACAACTTGAATGTTTCTTCTTGTTTTGTTTGTTTTTCACAGTTTCACACACATACACACACACACACAGACACACACAAACAGTACTTATTCATATAGATAGGTAGGTTAACTGTGACTTAACTGATAGCTGCTAGGTAGGTAGGTGCTGTTAGTAGTAAATAGTCAGTAGATTATTGCATGACATTTTTATCTGAATGAGAATTTCCACTTGTTTCTCGACTGCCACTTGCTTCATCACACCACTGTATATTTGTCTGTACACTGCCTTCTATACAAAATCCACACTTTTAAAAAGGATGCCTGCAGGTAGCTGTTACAAGAACCTAAAGCTGTATGTTAGAGGATTTCTTAAGGAATAATCATAAGGCCAAATCCTCCACATAACAAGATGTCCTTGTCAATATTAACATTCCACGTAGAGGTCATTGAAAACTTTTGCCATGTCGCTTTACTTACCGCAGCCGAGCTGTGATTTCAGGCGTAGACTCACGCTCTCGTTTTGGACATTAATCCACGGGTGCGGGTGTGATAGACTTTGCAGTGCTGTCTTTTTCACAGGTTTGTCACATGATCACGTCCTCATGATCAAAATAGCAACTTTTTAGGATGTATCGAATAATGCTTCCCCCCCTCCCCCGAACTGCCTTTTATCTGGGTTTACGCTACTCTCCTAGTGTTGCATGACCTCAAAAACATTCCTAGAAGCATGCATTTAAGCTCAAAGAAGAAGCCTCTGAGACTAAAAAAAAGAAATTATTACAATAGATATTTATTTCTTATATATATATAAAATATATGTATACAGACAGTACACATATACAGTTCTCATATACTTTTATCGGGGAATTAAAAAACTTTAAATAGCAATGTATAAGAGAAAGCGAGAGCCTTTCCACGAAGCGCAGATCATTGCCATGTTTTTATTTTTAATGACGATGATAATTGTTCTGAGCACCGTTTCTATGTCCTCCTGTTTCAGAGCCTGTTCAGAGTGCCAAAGACACACTCTTACTAGCCCTTTCAAAAGCATTGTCTTTACTGGTGAGTTTTCCAGCACGTCCTGAATTTAAATATCAAAAAAAAAAAAAAAAAAAAAAATTCGCTTCACTCCGTTCAAAAACTGCCTTCTGTGGAGTAGTTGTCGAAAGGCAGGGCGTCGTTCACAAACTGTATCATCCCTAACCAGAATCTTGTAACAGAAAAGCTCTTTATTGGCGTCAAATTGTTCTGATTTAAATGCAGCCTGGCCGTCCTCTGAGAAGCCTTTGATGCCAGGAGCTCAATCTGTCTTTAAAAGTTGGCATCGAATGTGAATTAGTTCTGATTCTAGGATTGTGTCCAGCTGAGATTTTCCACCGTTCGCTCAACACTGCCAAGGTAACAGTCAAAGGCAGTAACGTCAATATGGGAAGTGATAATTAGCAGCAGTGTAGCAGATATTGGCCAACCTCGGGGTCCTCTGACTTCACTCCTGAGTCTCTTGCCTTTCTTCATCTTCTCACAGATGTCTTAGGTAATTAGAAAGGTGATGGATTGGGAACGGGTCTGTAGCACGAACAGTCTAAATGAATTCTGTCATGCCAGGATGTACATCTCTCTTCTTCGGGTTTCATTCTGCTCGCTGCAGTCCGACCTGCAGCGGCAAAATGTTTTTTACGCCATCGCTGCCAATATGTGCTCAGGATGCCTCGTCCAACTGCCTGTCGCGAGGCTTCTGAAGCCATCTCTCTGTCGAGATCCGTGTCTGCTTTCATGTATCTTGAAAGGATTTTTTTTTTTTTTAGAGAATTTTAGTAAATAAAACTGGAGCGGTTATATTTGTTGCTTTCCCAAGAGTAGCATCAAGGTGGTGGAGATGACTGGATGTAGGACCAGATTAAATAGTTGTTTAGCAATATTCCCATAATCCTTTGGTGGAGGGGGTCTGTGTGGAGAGCATAGATGTTTGTTGTTTTTTTAAAAAAAAGAATTAACCTTTATGGACCTCCACAGTCCAACCAAGATCTTATTGATCATACTGAGTATTGATGTGGGTGTGTTGATGCACAGCTATGTAGGAGTCGTCTGTGCTTGAGTGTGTGTATGTGTGTGCAGGAGAGAGAGAGAGAGAGAGAGAGAGAGAGAGAGAAAGCGAGCGAACCACTGAATGTCAGTGTCTTAGCCTAGTTGTACAGCTGCATTTATGCAACAGCCATTTGCATATCTGTATATGTGAAAAAAAAAAAAAAAACACTCAGTCTGACCAAAAATATTTGTCTATGCATGCAAATGCATTGTATCTTATTGTCTTCATTGCATTTTTTTGGACAGATATAGAAGATAAATGTTGCCGATATTTGCAACATTTATCTGTTACGTTTGAAATCGGGCACATTATTGTACCTCAGCCAAATTCACTGTAGCAACTCATACACTGGACTCCACCACGTGACGGTTATTTCTGCTTAAAGCACAAGGACGAAGTAGAATCATCCTCATCCGAACACCTGCAGATCTAATCTGTAACATGTTTTTATTCAGCGGAAACAAAGTCAATTCAAATCGTGTATTGCTTTATAGGGAGCACCACAGCCTCTAAAAATATCATCTCTCACCTGCTGAGGGACCCACCAGCAAATCCACTCCATGAGAAGGGTGCCCACCAGTGAATACACTGAGAAATCTATGCAGAGAATGATTATTAGCTGGTAGTTGAGAAGGTTTAAGTACAAATTTTTTTGTTTAATCCAACACCAATTACATGTTGATCCGAAGAGCTGGCAGCGCATTTCAGACCAACCCTTTAAAGAAAAGAGACACTTTGCAATATTCTGCTGCTGTACATCAAACACACGTTAGCTGAATGTGAATATGAGCTTTTTGAGCTTTGGGTTTGTTTGAAGTGCGGCGTCAGCTCTTTGAGACAAGGCTCCGATATAAAAAGAAGAAAAAAAAAACTCATCCATATGGGAAACATGATCAATATGCAATCTGTATACATGTGTGTTTGAGAGCAAACGTCTTCTTTTTCGTTTGACCCCAGAGCCTGATAGTGTGGCATCCACCGAAACAATATGTACAGTTGTTCACCCCCCCCATCCTTCCCCCGTATCATAGAGGCCTGAAAACATCCATCAACGTTGGTACAGTGGATAATGGATTTTCTTTCTATGAAATGAAATGTGACAGAATAATGTAAATAATAACCAATGGATGATGGAGCAAAAACCATGTACTATATACTGTATGTGAAGTCTGGATTTAAAACGTAGTATTATCTGCACTTTACAAGACAAAAAGGACAATCTATGGACAAAGAAAAACATGTGAAATTAAAAATGCATATAATCCTTCCAAATGATCATAACCCTGACAAAGTAATATCAATAATGAAGCCAATAATAATTCAACTGAAACTGTGTTCAGTGTGTTTATTGTGTGTCATTACTGCACTTTTTTTTTTTTTTTTGGTTTAAAAATAATGTGATTTTTTTTTTTTTGTTGGCAGCGATTGTGGAAGAAGAAGTGAAAATATGTGAGAGGTGTTTTTCTAACCTTTTTCCGCATCACGTTGCTCGCAAAGGTATTTAGTCAGCAAATGATTTGAGGGGCTAATTTTAGCTAAAGAGCGTCTGCGCTGATACGAAATGCCATGAATCGATCAGAGGCCTCTTTGTTGTTATTCTTAGGACGCCCAGCCTTTGTAGCCGCGGGCAGCGTGGAGGACATTTTCAAACGCCTCCTGGTGTCTTCAGCTTCTTCACTCCCTTTAAGTGCACGGTATATGCGCCCTGCAGTTTGAAAGAGAGAGCAGGGTGTTCTATTAATAGCCTTTTTGTTGGAGAAAGAGATAGGAGGAGGAATGTGAGGAGAGGAGGAGTGAGCAGAGACAAGGGTGGAAAGGAGATGGCAGAGGAGGAGGAAGGCTGAATCCTGAACTTTTCACGGCAGCACAGTTCTGACATCCATGTGTAACAAGCCACAATTGTTCCTATAGGTGTTTTTTGCTTGGGGGAAAATGGAGGTTTGCATCTTTCAAATCTGTAAATTCTGCAAAAAAATGTAACAAAGCTATATGTTACACTGCTTCCTCCTCACCTGTCACATCTACACCTGCACTTTTTTTTTTTTTTTTTTTTTTTTTTTTTACAGCTGCCGTCTTGTCTTGTGCTATCTGCTATCTTTAGTCCACTTGTGGTTTAACTACAGCTCTGCATGGCGAGCGGGAGCACTCGGGGGCCTCGGTGCTGTAGCTACATCTCTGCTCTAGTCATTAGTCTTGCTTTGATCCGGCGATGCAGTGCAGCACTCTGCAGCTCGCTCTGCTGAAACCAGGGCAAACAGGGGGAGGCGGGCAGGGGATGGAGGAGCCGGACCACGGCCGAACACGGGGCCTGCTGCAGGTGGCCGCCGCCGCCGCCAATGCTGCCACGATGCTGTTGTTGTTGTTGTCATGGAGGAGTGTGTGTGTGGGTGTGTGTGTGTTGTTTGTCAGGGATGGTAGCATGCCCACAGGAGCACGGTTGAGCAGTCATACAGGCTTGCACCGTGCTTACCAGCTTGTAATTAGGAGACGAGCGCTGTGGGACTCGCTGCTAATCCAACAGGGCTGCCCTGGCTCCGGACCACACCCCACTATCAGGAGGTGTTCAGCTTTTTTACACTCATTAACTCCCTGCTCTGATACCAGCCAGGAAGGGGTTTTCTGTCTGCACCTGAGAAGACCTGCAGGGAGTCGGGCAAAGGTTGAGCTGCTGCTTTAGCAGACGGCAGCAGTGACTGGGTTGTATTTGTCTGGCTCAAACTGAAGATTATAATAATGGAGTTAGATGTTCAGTTTTGCTTGGTACCTTGTTTGTGCAGTGATGAGGAAAAATGAAGAAAGCATTACTGCCCTCTAGGGGTGTTGTTACAGAAATGCCTGAGTCAATGACTTAGAATAAGAAAGATCATCTTTTAGTATTCTTAAACAGTGGTAGAAGTATTCAGATATCTAAAAAAGTACATATACAGTAATGTAAAATACTTCATTTCAAGTAAAAGAACAGAAATATTATCAACAAAATCCAAGACTACTCAAGTATCAATTGTAAAAGAACTTATTATTACTATTGTTATTATGAGGAATGACACTTGTCAGTAATATATCACCGTATACTACTTTATTATATTGTTACTACTAATTCATCAATATCTAAGTATCTTACAGTTGAAGTTGATCAAGGTGGATCTTATTTTAATCACTTCTTTGGCTTTAAAGTCTTTACAGTCTTTGGCTTTAAAACGGGTATTTACAACACTGCTTTTTTGTAAGGAGCCACAAAAGAAGTTGGGAATTATTTGCTTAATCTTTTAGAATATTTTGCATTTTCAAAGCGAATCGTATGGTTTCATGTAAAATCTTCTGTAGATTAAAAAATGTAGCAGACTTAAAGTATAAAGTAACATGCAATTGAAATATACTTGATTACCTTCCCCTGCTGCTCGACATAAATCCAATCAGGTTATAGTCTGCAAACTACTCTGCAGGTTTTGCTCTAATCTGTAACTGAGTCTCCTCCAGTGTTAAGATAAGTAACAGTAGTGTTGGGTGTCCAGACACAATAGGACACATGTCCACGCCTGCTCCCTTCACAGTCCTATAGAGGATCAATACACTCACATTATGTGACAGCCACATTGAGTGGGTATGAGAACTACACACACTCGTACACAGAAACACTAGTACACACACACACCCCTCCGTGGGTGATAAATGGGCTGGGTTAAGGTCAGCCAACCGTGCATCCCATCTCACAGTGCACGGTGAACCTGTCAGAGTTCACAAAGCTGACGGAGCTTATAAGCACACAGAAAACCAGGAGACATGAAGTCACATGACAGACCGGACCGGTACCAAAACTGGAGAAAATCTTCTTGTCCACACTGACAAGGTGGGCTGAGTAAACAGAGCAGGGAGAGGTCACAGAGAGACCAGTGATTATCAGGCTGCAGGGCTCGATAAGCTTCACTACCAGGTGTCAATGTGGTGTTTGCACGGTCCGTGACGGCCCTCTGACCCGAGATGTAGAGGGACTGATAAACACACTGAGCCATCCTCATGGGAGAAGTGGGTTTAATCTGAGTAATGGAAGCGAGTTTGACAATCCCGTGTCATCCGAAGCGACAGCATATGGAGTGCAAATGAAACGAGTTCATGTTGAGGAGCCTCGAGCCGTTCGTGCCCCAAGGTTAGAGGGTTAGTGTGGAGAGATTTATGAATGAGGGGACAACAACAACAACCCTGTGAGCTAAAGATGCTCCTGTTCATATGGAACAGGGTATTGATAAAAACTGTTTTGTAGGTTGTAACTAATGGCTTTATTCTTGGATAATAACTAGTGTTTATACATCAGTTATAACCATTAAAACCAAGCATGCATTTTTCCCAAAGTGTTTATTCCTGTTACATTTATAACTCTAGACATGACTTACTATAAAGTGTACTGACAAGCAATTATTAATATATAATATTAATAATATATATATTCCACCTACAACTGACACCTACACGTTTTAAGTTGGTATTTATTGACCAATAATAAAGCCATTAATTGCAACTCATAACGGCTGAGAAAGTGGTAACATATTTTAATTTGGTAACACTTTATTTGACGCCTATCTCTATAACGCATTATAAATGTATTTATAATGCATTATAATGACATTATAGCACTGTATAACTATCATTATAAACACTTGATCCTTGCAACAAAAATCAGTCAGCAAGGGACCAGCAATCATGAAGTATAATAATACTTGACCTTATAAGCCATTATAAAATGCTCTATAATGTGTTATGCTCATTATTATAAAGCCTTATGATGATTTATGAGTGTTTATAATGATAGTTATACATGTTTATAAGCATATCATAAATATATGTATAATGCATTATCTATGTGGGAATTGTCAGTGAGTTGCCAACAGTTATAATGTATTATAATACCTGACCTTATAAGTGATGATAAAATGCTTTATAGTGTGTTATGATTATTACGATAAAGCATTATGATCATTTATGATTATTTATAACTATAGTTATACAGTGCTATAATGTCATTATAACGCATTATAAATACATTCATAATGCGTTATAGAGATAGGCGTCAAATAAAGTGTTACCTTTAATTTAAATGAATTATATAGGCTATTTTTCATTTCATTTCATAGTTGGAATGACTTCAAAGCCTTTAAAGTGAGCCGAGAAAACCGCATCTAAAAATGGTATAAAACCACACACCATGACCATGAAACATTCATTAATGGAGGCAATTCAGTTTATGAAAGAAGGGAAGTGAAAGCTTTAAAGAAAACACTCACTCTCCTTTGTCTTTAATAAGGCTGATATGAATGAGAAATTTAGCTATGATAGACAATTTTAACTTTCCCAAACATGTGTTCAGATAAGTCAAAATCAGCCTGGTAAATCTTTGATTAGGATCATCTCTCTCGATCACTTGACTTAAGGTGAACACTGGATCCTTGCTGCCGGCTACATCTGGCGGAGGCCATTTCCAACATGCCGACCATGCAGGCAAAGAATGTCAGAGGCTTTAAATATCCCGTTGGAGTTAATATTTTATCAACTTCTCAGTCCCAGGGCCTCTCCCCTTTTACATCCCACTTCCGACTCTGAGATTGTGCACAGAGCAGGAACGGGAAATCTGTATTTTGTTTCGACCAACCAGCTGCTTTCCCGCTTCCCTCCACCTCCTCCGAGCTGGTGCACGTTCCCTGTGTTGCAAATACTTGGACTTCTCTTTGCTTATCATGAAAACGTCAGTGCTTTTATCACAGCAGATATGGAACACCGTTTTATCAGAACAATTAGGACAGAGAGGAATCATCCGGAGACAATTAAATCTTGATGAAACGAGGACATTCAAATGTGCTTAATAAGCAGTCCGACGTGGAGCGACAGACAGAGAGTGAGCTCAGCAGCAGGATGGAGGCAGCTTTATGGTGAACGTGTCCCACTGCGCTCGCCGAGCTTATTCATTATGTATGCAATGATCTCTTGATGAAGAGGGGCCGTCTTGCCTCTAACAAAGCGTCGTCATCACTGTGCAGATGACGCCGCTCGTGTTCCTCGGCCAAGTACGCAGAAGAGTGGTCGTGCATGTGTGTGTGTCTGATTCATTGTGAATTCAGAGGGAAACGTGCCTTGAATGATAACTCCTGTTACAACTTGGGTCTTATTTTTGTAGCTGTGTTCTGAGGTTACAAAGCCAAAAAAGACAGAAACATAAAAAAAAACCCAGAATATAACTTAGACTAAACTATATTTAAAAAGTAAACGGTAAAACTTTCTGTAATAGCGTCAACCATTCATTTATACACCAACTTTCTGGTTGAACTTTAACCCATAACCTTTAATCATACTTGATGTAGTTGTACACCTGCAATTTCCATGTGCAATGATTATCATCCAAAATGTATTAGAATTTTGCATGCGTTCACTTATGAATTTTCCTTACCTGCTGCCTCTGTAAACCAGGTTGGCGAGAGTGAACCAAAACCAGAAAGTTGTGGGCCATAAAACCAAAATGGTCTGCTAAAAGGTGCTAAAACAGTCCATAGAGCTGAGGGACACTGCTTGTTGGGCGATCATCATATGACATTAATCAATTGACCTCTTCTCAGCAAACAAAACATTTACTGGTACAGCTTTAATTGCAATGCAGTTAATATTTTTTTTTTATCTATCTGACCCCAAAATAAAATAATAAAAAGTAAGAAAGGGAAGACGGGAGACAATTCATTTATTGTCATTACACAAGTACAATGAATAGCAATCCTGATAGTGCATTCACACATGTCAAACAGCAATCAAAAATAGAAAAAAGTTATGTATAAAAAGCATATAAATGGAAAAACATTTTTTTACTTTAGCCCTTAAAAGCTTAAGATGCAAAATAATACGATAAGATACAATAACATGCACACAAAAAATCATAGCAGCTTAGATACTGCACTTCTGAATACTGAACATTTGCTTGATATTGAACATTTGCTGAAATTGCAGTGGCTCTATATACAATAAGTGCAGTTAAAATATTGTATACACTGCATATATGTGTTCTTTAAGTTTAACTGTAACATTGTAGTGCTGATAGTCAAACAGGTTCCAGTCAGTGTTTGACCCGGTCCAGCTCTGACTCTGGATCAGAAGTCGTTCTTTAGTCTGTTTGTCCGTGATTTGATGGACCCCATGTCTGTATTATGATGTAAGAAACCGGAGCTGGTCGCTGCTGACATAATGGGGTTCCTGGGTGGAGCGTTCATGTCAGGTGCAAGCACCGGGGAGGAGAGACAGTGAAGGAGGTGTAGGAGCTAGCCCTCATCTATCATTCATGTTTGATCAAAGAGAGTGATGCTGTAGAAACCTCTCGCTGGTGAACAAAGCCTTGATACAGTGGAAGAAATGATATATCATGTATGTCTGACAAACTTCACAAAGACAGCATAAAAGATACAAGTTCATTGATTCATACAGGGAGGCATAGTGAGAATAACTCATCAATAAACTACCATTTGTTTTGATAAAAGTGTGAATGCCAGCACCATCACTTCTGCAGTCTTAAAGATTTATAGCTGCTCTATTTTCCCCAAGAAGCCGCGCCACGGCGACGGCGGCCCGACAGTGTTCCACCGGATAAGAAGATACCCGGTGTTCAGAGTTGAATACCTGTCCGTCTGTCCGCAGTAACGTGGCAGCGACCAGGGCTTTTCAGCACCTCTGAGACACACATGCCGGGGTATCTGATTCCTGCACATAGCAATACATGCAGGCTACACAAGGCAACCAGAAACCTCACGAGGATTCTACGCAAGGGTTTGGTGCAGAAATATTTTATAAGCCAAGATGAAATGTTGTTCCAGGAGAGTGTATTAGCAAGGAGTTGCATGATGGGTATTGTGTGGGTTTGAGAGCTGCACTCTGGTGATAAGGCGTGTATTGGCCTGGAATTGCAAGAGACTGCATATGTGGGTGATAGATGCTGAATGTTAATTATCTTTATTAGAAATACAATTGTTTATCAGTTTGCTATGTTTGTTTGTTTAATGAATTTGGGCCTGTGAGTGTCATCAACCACCAATAACACTTATAGCAGGACCAGTTACTCCTGGACTGTGGAAACAATAGTTCTGCATTGAACTTGTTTGCACGACAGACAGACAGACAGACAGACAGACAGACAGACAGAGAGACAGAGAGACAGAGAGACAGAGACAGACAGACAGACAAAGACAGACAGACAGACAGAGAGACAGAGACAGACAGAGAGACAGAGAGACAGAGAGACAGAGACAAAGACAGACAGACAGACAGACAGACAGAGACAAAGACGGACAGACAGAGAGACAGAGACAAAGACAGACAGACAGAGACAGACAGAGAGACAGAGAGGCAGAGACAGACAGACAGAGAGACAGAGACAAAGACAGACAGACAGAGAGACAGACAGAGAGACAGAGACAAAGACAGACAGACAGAGACAGAGAGACAGAGACAAAGACGGACAGACAGAGAGACAGAGACAGACAGACAGACAGAGACAGAGACAGGCGGGTAATGTATGTGAAAAAGTGATTTTTTTTACCTGATGGTGGCGCTAGAAACGTCAGAGGCTCACCAAAGACAATGCAAGTCATTCTGAGGAGGACACAAATTCACCTGCCAAATATTGTGCAAATCCATCAAGTACATGTTGAGTTGTTTTACTGGTTATTTTAAAACTTTTGTTGTTTCTTGATGTGTTGGTGAGAGGAAGTGACCACCGCTGACACGTCCTCACTTGTATATAAAAAGGTCTTTATGTGTGTCAAAAACCTGCCGAATCTCTGAGAGCCTCTGGTGCCAATTGTGAGATCTCCCTCTTTCAGCCCAAACTGCTATCCTTACATGTGGTTTCTTGTCCTTCAGAACCTCACCTTCTACACATACAGATGGTCAGTCAGAGATCTGCTCAAGCTATAGAAAACAACATCTAAACCATAACACCCCATTTGGCTGATCACCCCCCAATCTCTAACTTAGGGACAAACATAGGTTTACAATCCATGAAACCATTAAACACCAGAGAAATAGACGACAAAACACCACACTTTGACCTGCTGATGGCAAAAAAATCATCCATGTAATATTTAAGATAAGATAAGATAAGATAATTCTTTATTGATCCCCCATAGGGGAAATTCGGGTGTTACAGCAGCACAAGCATACAATCAGATAGAAGTATAAAGTATACAAAATAAAGAACTATAAGAAACTATATAAAAAAAGTACAAGTGGAACCTAATAAAAAAAGTACAAGTGGAACCTAAAGTGGCTTAGTGAAGATAAAGTGACAACATCAAATAAAATCAAATAACAAAACAGCAGCAATGAGAGTATGAGGTAGATAATGCAGCATAGTTATGTCAGTAAAACAGCCAAATGTAAATATTGTAACCTGAGAAATAAGATAACAGTCTAATGAATATATATATATATATATATGTATGTATATATATATATATATATAT
>JBBMOC010000051.1:1033905-1113905 GCA_037975185.1 Centropyge bicolor | reverse complement strand
TCAAAAGTGTATCTTATAACAAATAATAAATTCATGTGTAAACCGGAAAATAAATGACTAATATACGCTGTTGCCATGGTAACCGAGAAATACGACCAGCATCAGCTACAATGTGTGTAACGTGCCAGGCGTCGCTTATAGTGATGAACTTGCAGAGAATTATCACCTGATTCTCCCTCTCGACTTAACTTAGCTTTAAGGTTCACTCTTACATCTCTCATTGTGTCGTCTTTGGCTCAGCACCAAACAGCCGACAGACACAGTTAGAGACTAGATGGGTAACATAGTGGAACATTTAGCAGCTAAAGAGCCACATATTTCCCTCAGGAGTTGTTAGAGAGCAAAAACAAAGCTAAAAGAGGGAGAACACTGGATATATCTGATAATGAATGATAATGTTCTGTAAGATAAGAAAAGATAAGATAAGATAACTTTTATTGATCCCCCTTAGGTAACAGCTGGATGTGTAAACTGTCAACTGACAAGTTCACCATATCATCTTCAAAGGTGATGATGCTGTATGATAATGTTGTGTTGACAGTGGACAAAAATCAGTTGTGTACTCAATATATGTTCTTGTACTTGCAAAACTATTCTGATACAAGTCAATACCACTTAACAACAAAGTGACGTTACCCTCATGTCATTTAAGCAGGTAGGAAAAAAATTAGGATGACGTGATAATGAAAAAAGTGGAGCAGACTGCAAACTATGATTTGCTAAATTGTCAAGAGGAGGAGTGATAAGTAGCCCCCTCAACAATTTGATAAAACATCTAAAGAACCAACACAACTCTGGGTTGAAGGAGCTTGATACAACAACAACCAACTTTGCATCTGACGCCTGAGAAGTCAGAGGCAAATATGGGCAGTAAAAAATAACATTCAGACATTTAAAATATTCCGCTTAAGGTTGCTCCCACCGGAAAACATATAGGAGCAGCTCAGCCAGCCTGGGAGAAGATGTCAGCAAGATGTGCAGACCTGCTGACACAGCGAATACGACTATCCAGTCTGTCATTGAGCAAGAGCTCTGGGAATATTTCGGTCCGAATATGAGCTCCCTGACATTCTCACTGCTCACCACTGGACATTGAACTGCAGTAGTATTATTGAGTAATCATGTTGGTACTTGGTATCTGCAAGTACCGAAATGTAAGTACTTATACTTGGTCTGAAAATTAATATAAGTGCATCCATAGTTATAGCAGGTTTAAGTAAATTCTGATGTATTTTGAGTATTTCCGTTTCATTGTTCTTTGTAGTGCTGCTACTCTTTTTAATCTGCTACATTTATATGACAGTTTTAGATACTAGTTACTTCACAGATTAAGAGTTCACATAGAGTATCATCACAAAATCCCACGTTTGAGTCTGGCCCGGGACCTTTGATGCATGTCATTCAAATGCCAGAAAAAAAAGCTTAAAACTAGAGTTTACATTAGACTTTTGAGATAAAATCTGATGCATTTTTGTAGATTAAACTTCCCAATAATATATGAAATAATCAAACTTGGTTGAACCACGACCAGCTACAATATGCTGGTAACACTTGATTGTGTTAGTAATAATAATTTTAAATAGCTTGCTCTCAGAAACAATACATTTTACTAATATTATGTATTAATTTATTGTATTATTTCACAGAGAATTAAAATAAATTAAGATAAATCTTTATTCATCAGTGTTGCAATGAATATGCCAGAATTGGCCAAAAGGGTATTTTTCATCACCAGTCCCTGGACACACAGTTCCCAAATTAAACTTACAAAGAATACTAGATAATAATTTCACAAGTTACTAGAAGAATATATAATCATGCAGGGCAATAATAGACAGGAGGATATTGATTGAGAAAGAAACATCGGTAACACTTTATTTGACGCCTATCTCTATACCGCATTATAAATGTATTTATAATGAGTTATAATGACATTATAGCACTGTATAACTATAGTTATAAACACTTATAAATGATCGTAATGCTTTATAGCAATAATCATAACACACTAGAAAGCATTTTATCATCATTTATAAGGTCAGGTATTATAATACATTATAACTGTTGGCAACTCACTGACAATTCCCACATAGATAATGCATTATACATATATTTATGATATGCTTATAAACGTGTATAACTATCATTATAAACACTCATAAATCATCATAAGGCTTTATAACAATGAGCATAACACATTATAGAGCATTTTATAATGGCTTATAAGGTCAAGTATTATAATACTTCATGACTGCTGGTCCCTTGCTAACTGATTTTTGTTGCAGGGATCAAAGGGTATTATAATCATATTATATTATAATGATATAAATATATATATCATTATATATATTAGAAAAATGTATTTATAATGCGTTATAGAGATAGGCGTCAAATAAAGTGTTACTTAAACATCATACCAACACAATAATACAACATTTTCAGGAATTAAGCTATATAATAATTAAATACTTTTTCTAAGGAAGCATTTTGAATTCAGGACTTTTATTTGAGCTGAAGTGTTTCACAGTGAGCTTATGCTGCTTTTACTGAGCATTGAAGTCTATTTTATTCTACCTGAACAAATGTTGCTGTTCCCATCAGGCATCCATGGCTCAAAGTCAAGCTTTAATGGTGTGCAGGAGGTGTTTATACCCATGCAGCGTCAGTATAGTTCACACACAAGCAGGATGATGGAGGAATTGCTTTGTCAACACAGTCTGTTAACGGCTAAGGTGACAGTGTCATCGGGGGGAGGGGGGTTGGGCCCGGGGAGGGAGGGAGGGGTGGATGATGGATCGAGGGCTGCGTAGAAGGACAGAGGGAGGGACGTTATTCTGGTACGCCGAGACGAGTGACACTGCAGTAGCTGCAGTCCATCTCAGCCATTTACCTCCCCTCTCCCACTTTTACTGACACAAATCGTTCTGCAGGGGGGATGGATCGATTATTTACCCTCTCGGCCTGACTCGCGCAGTCTGTGATCGCCCCATCGCTGTCCATCTTCCTGCCTCTCTTTGCCTATAGCAAATTCTATTATGAGGTGTTTAATTGACAGGTCATGCCTCAGCTGGTTCTCAATGACATGTCCGGAACATTGCAGGATCACACAATGAAAAAGGTCCCTATATATGGAGCATGTTGAGTCAGCTGAGTGTTTGTGTGTGCACATGCACATCTCTGCATCTCTATGCTTTGTGTGCATGTGCAAGACTGAATGTATATCTCAGGTGCAAATGTGATATTGATTGATGCACATGTGCATGATGTTCCCAGTGAGGACACATAATGAGATTCCTGCAGCCGATGGAGTGTGATGATGTATAGCAAAAGCTCAGGCTGTAAAGTCTTCAGACAGTTTTCTGTGACCTTGAAGCCATGTGCCTGCAGTGGTGCTGCTCACGCCGCAATGTTACAAGGGGGACCAGCAGACAGGCAAGCTCCTGGCTGCAGCAGGACGAGAGCAGAGATGAGGGAACGATTTCCGACTTCAGGCAACCGGTTCTCTGTCGGGTAACACAATATTCAACCTATGATGCCAAATTGGCCGCCCTTCTGAAAAAGTACAAGATTAACTTTGATTAAAGTTTGCGCTCCTCGAGAGAATTCAGCGGAACGAAAAAAGAAAGTGCAGCTTTTTTTTTGTAATTTAAATGTAACCTTTTAATTAGGTTTGTCACATTTTTTCAACGGCACAGAGCTACTTTATTAATCTGACAAAGCTTCGATAGCTGGCAGGCACAAAAGGTGCTGGAGCTGGCGAGGACAACAGAAATGGAAAAACTCACATCTGCAGGATTTTTCTTGGGCTGTTTTTACTCTCTCAACCTTATGAACCCTCTTGCAAATCTATACTTGACACCTCAAGGGGAAATGTGTGCCCAGAATAGTATTTATCAATAAAACTTCTACTGAATAATCCTTGTTTTTCCAAAGATTAGCCGACATATGTTTCATAGATTTGCATTAGCATGAGATTTTTTTTTTTTTTTTTTTTTAATAAAGGTGACACTTAAAAAATACTGTTGTCAGGTGAAATAACACTTCACTTATTTCAAGGATGTAAACAAGAGAAAGCTGAAGCCTCTGAGCAGATGTGTGCTGCTGCAGGTGTTGAGAGCTATGACAAGGACTGTAACAGGGGAAGAATAGAGTATAATCCCCAAGGTGAGGGTGGATTGGATGATCCTGCATGTGGATGCTTACTCTGCAGGAAAGAGGGGGAAAGTGTGGGTCCCACTCTCCCTACATCAAACAGCGATTGGCTCCTGCGGAGTAAATCTCCTATCAGGGAGCTACCTATACGTCCTCACTCATCCCAGTGACGGAGGAGGGAGCAGGGGGAGAACAAAGCCAGGTGACCCCCCCCCCAACATTCAAAACACAGTGAGTTGACTGCATGTGTTTGTGTTTGCCCGTGTTTGCATGTGTGCCCATGTGTACGTTTGTGAGTGCGTGCGGGCACCTCTGGCGTCTCTGGTTTCGTATAGGGTGTTGAATTACCCAGTGGGAGCTTTAATAGAGCTACAGACACTCTTGTGAGTCTGGATGAGGGAGAAGATTGAAGCACAGCAGAGCTGCCAGGCAGGGTAGAGAGGGCACAACAACTTCTGCAGAGCCGGGGACACGGGTGAGTGGTGCGGACATCTGCACACAGCTGGATTTCAACTTTACACTTTTACACTTAGATTTGCATGTTTTTGTTGGTGCTGTGATGTTAAATTACAATGTGATGTCAATGAGTCTGTTGTGTCTTCGAATGTTTGCTTGGTGTGAGATAAGATTAAGTTACTTCAATGGGACGATTTTAGCAGCAAGAAGTTAGCAATTAAAAGCATATAAGATGCAAGGATGTAGCTCCCGTAGCTTCATCTTCATCTGTCCTTCCTCTTGGACTCAGTAACCCCTCTTTGCTGACATGGCACAATCAATATTTATTTTTTGCATAAGCCATATCATGATGTCCTTACATAAGACGATTCAATCCCATATCCTGGGGCTGTTACGTTATCTGCTACAATGCAAGTGGAAATAGAAGCAGACCAGTGTCTCGGAGTACGCAGGGCCCTCAGTGTCAAGTGGACACAGAGGTTGCTGCTCAAAAGCGTGTGTCCGGATTTGGTTACCTGTCCGAACCACACAACTGTAATGATAAACAGCTACTTAGAGATAAAGTCAATGTGATGCTGACAGACTATCCCGAACAGGACTGGCATGGATTAACCAAGACAGTAGTTAGAAACTGGCAAACATTTAAATATTGAAAGGAATAAATGTGTTTGAAGTGTCTGCTTTCAGTCAGAAGTGAAGGCTCAGATGTTTTTTTCCACGAGTAAATTAAACAGTTTTGTAGCACATGATCAGCAATAATACTATCCATACCCTGTGTAAGCACTTTCCTAGCCGAACTTGCACAGTTTGTGTTTTCGTTCAGGTCGTATGAGAGTGAAATGGGGGCGAAAAAAATAACTGTACAAGCACAGTATCAGATGGCAAGTTCCCTGCTGATGTAAACAGGAGCTGACAGGAAAATCTTTACCAACGAATTCGAATTGCACTAGTTAACAAAATATAACACAACTTTGCTTTTTTTACCCCCTCCTCTTTTTACAGATTACACAGAGGACTGAATCCAAAAGAAGCGTACAGCAGCCTGAATGATAATCAGGAGAAGGGAGGCCCTGCCAGGAATTTCAGCGTGGCACTGGTTGTGGTGTCTCCTCCGTCTCCTGCACTCCAACCAGGCTGATAGACGGAGCTGTGGCTAGCGACAACTCAGGGGATGGAGGTGCCGCTTGTTAACTTTGAGAACATGGATGATGTCGGCATCAACCTGGGAGACCCGTGCGACTCCGGGTACCCGACCTCGCCCACCTCAGAGGCCCCCGATCAGAATCTTTTACCCCACCGTTTGACTTCCCCTCACCAGTCGCCGCACAGAGGACGACGCGGGCATCAGTCCGGTCAGGAGGGGTTGTCACCGTCCACCCCTCCGACTCTGACCACCAAAGCGACCTCCAGCAGTGGCAGTTTGATCTCCAACCTGAAACTTCTCATCAACAGCGAGTCGCCCACTGACAGCGTCTTCAGTAAGATGGCGAAGGATTGTTACGAGAATGAAGATTTGTTCGAAAAGCATTGCGTGGAGGAAAAAGACGAGAAGGTTGTCATCAACATTTCGGGCTTGATGTTCGAGACCCAGCTCAGCACCCTGAATAAGTTTCCAGAGACGCTGCTTGGCGACCCCATGAAGAGGATAAGCTACTTTGACCCGATGAAAAACGAGTACTTTTTTGACAGAAACCGCCCGTCTTTTGATGGTATTCTGTACTACTATCAGTCAGGGGGGAGAATCCGCAGACCGGCCAACGTTCCCTTAGATGTTTTTGCAAATGAGATTGTTTTCTATGAGTTGGGTCACGAAGCGATGGAGCAATTCCGTGAAGACGAAGGCTTTATCAAAGAGCCAGAAGTCCTTTTGCCCACCAACGAACTCCAACGACAATTCTGGCTCCTGTTCGAATACCCAGAAAGCTCCAGTGCAGCCAAATCTGTCGCTCTGGTTTCTGTGTTTGTCATCGTCATTTCCATCTTCATCTTCTGCCTCGAGACCCTGCCAGAATTCAGGGAAGACAATGACTTCGTCGCGGGTTTGACCCAAGTCATCAACGGGACACAAGACAGTTCTGCTCCTCATCCCGCCACCAAAGACCTGATAGCATATTTCACAGACCCCTTTTTCATTGTGGAGACTATTTGCATCATCTGGTTCTGCTTTGAAGTCGGCGTCCGCTTTGTGGTGTGCCCCAGCAAAAGCGATTTCTTCAATAACATCATGAATATCATTGACATAGTCTCTATAATTCCCTACTTTGTAACCCTGGGAACTGAGCTGGCTACGACCCCTGACGATGATGTGAACTCGAGTCAGAACATGTCCCTGGCAATCCTAAGAATCATCCGTCTCGTGAGAGTTTTCAGAATTTTTAAGCTCTCCCGACACTCAAAGGGGCTTCAGATCTTGGGGCAGACCTTGAAAGCCAGCATGAGGGAACTTGGGCTGCTCATCTTCTTCCTTTTTATAGGAGTCATCCTATTCTCAAGTGCCATCTACTTTGCAGAAGTGGATGAGCCCCAGACGCAGTTTGTTAGCATCCCTGACGGCTTCTGGTGGGCTGTGGTGACAATGACCACCGTGGGGTACGGAGACATGTGCCCCATCACAATGGGAGGCAAAATGGTGGGCACCCTCTGTGCCATTGCTGGTGTCCTGACCATCGCCTTGCCCGTCCCGGTCATCGTCTCCAACTTTAACTATTTTTACCACCGTGAAACTGAGCAGGAGGAGAAACAAATAATGGATGCAGCGGCAGAGGCTGCCCAAAAAACGTCAGCTGCAAACAAGTATGGAAGCACACCTTCACTAAACAAAAGTAACGGCACCTGGCAGAATGAGAAAAATGGCATGCACTGATGGAGAAACTGAAGTATTTATTTGTATCAAGTGCATGAAAAACTGGACAAATCAAACATATCCAATAGTGAGATGCACTGGACGATATCAGTTTATCTTTCTATTTTGTACTCCGAACATTTGTGCATATTGTTACAGTATTAATAGGCACTGTGTGGTGAGACAGCCTTTGCACAAGTTGTCTGTCTGCTTGTGGATGTGTCAAAGTGCAATTAACACAACTCAGCAACTACTGTGTCAGTTAACCTCGATGAGAAGAACTGAAAGGTATAATTATATTTCATCCAGTGCAAGTTGAGGAAAAAACATCATGGCTCATTTGTACTATATACATTTCACCATGTAGACTGTAGTAACTGTACAAGAGAAAGTACAGAGTAAGTTGTAAATTTGACCAGACTGTCCTTGAGGTCTGTAGAACGGTAAGTTTATTCCACAAGAGAAATCAAAAACTGTTTTTGATAACTGTAGCATTTAAACTGGAAGTATAGTCCGAGCTCATATTACATCCCATGTTAGTCTAAACGTCGTCATATTCAGCAAAACCTAGATAGACCTTGGCATGATTTTGAAGGTCAGGCAGAATGTGTCCAGTGTAAGGCAAGAGGACATGAGCGCCCACATTGTCTCATCAGCAAATCTATAGTTGTGAATGCTCAGCCGGCAGCACTTCTCCATATGGCTCAGCGTAACAATATCTGTGTGATAAATAGCTGGCAGGTTAGCACGTCTTCGATTAGTCCTGTAGATAAGCTGCAAACTATAAGTCCAACCGTGAAACTGCTTAACATTTACTGTATTACAATTCATGCAGTAGTTGCATGCAGCAGTTAAAATTGCAGGTTATTTTTTAACCTTTTTATTATCAGATCATGCAGATTCAGCTGTATAAGCAGCTCTAGCATGTTATTATAATGTGAATTTAAAAACCATATCAATTCATTGCACTGAATGTTTTTTTTTTTTCCCACATATCTCTTAAGCACTTTTGGAGCTTTGTTCCCTCAGCTGTTGGCAGGGAAAACATATTAAGAATGTGAGATGAGATATATATTTGTGATCAGACTGAGAGTATCGAGGAGAGAGCAAAGACAAACATCTTTGCACTCCTGCGTTTGAACATTTCTCCATTTACATTTGTCTCATTTGTATTGCATGGCATAGTGTGCCGAAATGAGGTTTAACTCTTATTATCAGTAACTGAACGTTTTACATATTTATTGTAGCTAAATACTGTATATTATAGTATTTTAATCATATAGTGATGATCATTATATTCCATGTGATAGGGAAAGCCAATACTTAAGTGGATTTGCGAAAATGATGACATGTATGTGTCATCAGGAAAATATGAATTGATAGTATATATGCATGCCACAATCCCATCTTGAAAAGGTACTGTATGTGAGTTTATTATACATAGAAATACAGCTTGTATAGAAATGGCAGTGGATGTAGTTGTAACACAATCAATGCCTTTCGAATAACCCTACAATATGCAATAATGACAGCGTGTGGGTGGAAAACAAATAGGTCGTATTTTTCACCTTGGAAAGTGCAATACCCGTAATTAATGACAATGAAATGCAATAAGGTGACATCCGTTAGTCACGTTGGTACTCAGCACTTTACTATGTTATGAAGCACTTAATATTTGAGGTCTGTTACTGTATGTGTCAACATTGTACAGTATACAATGTCATAATTTGCTATGTTTTATTTATCCTGTAAAGAGTGCCTTTCATTAAACGTGTATCCTAACTGTGCCAGGTTTCCCTCTCATGACTGTGACGTTAGACATTAAGCAGATTTCAATTTTTAAAACTTTTGTTCAACAGCAATTGTGATGAGTGAACAATATGTCTTCAGGGTTGAATAACCGTTATCACCTTGTATTTTTGTTATTAACATCTGCTGGTTCTCTGCACTGATAACCTCAGTTAATGCCTCTCTTTTGTTCTCTTTCTAAAGTATTCTCCCCAGCGAGTTCTGTCTAACTATGTGTCACATCACAAGAGGGAAAAGGAGCTGGGTTAGACTGGAGGAGCAGACGATTCTCTCTGTGTGTTCTGGCCTGTTATCTAATTAAGAAATGACCAGGATACAGCCTCAGATCCCAGCGGGGTTGGAGGGGATGAATCCTCAGCTTCAGAAAAATATTTCTACATAAATTCCGTAATGGAAAATATCCATTTAATAGAAGCTGATTTGACTCTTGGATGGCACGGTGTTGTTGCTGGAGCCTTTCTGTGTGGAGTTGGCGTGTTCTCCTAATGTCTGCATTGGTTTCCTCCGGCTTCGTCCCACAGTCCAAAGACGTGCAGGTTAGATTCAGTGGCAACTCTAAATTGCCCATCAGTGTGAATGTGAGCCAGATTTATATGAAGGTATTTCAGGTGCAAAATGTTTGCGCACCTGTAACATTGAATTTGTGTGTGTATCAGCAAATTTGATTTCCCACACTCTATGAGTTGTGTAAAATAATTTCTTGTATGTGCCGATTTTTTTTCACCAAATATCTCAGTGGAACCGGAAGTACGATTTTTGATTTGTACTTGTAGACAACAGAGAATGTGTAACTCGTGGGGAGGATTCGAGTGGTTGTAAGTAGCTATTTGTGTTTGTGTGTTAAATGACACAGCTATTTTCTTGGTAAATTATTTCACATAGTTATTGCACAAGTTCACATTCAGATTTGCACATATTCAAATTCTCACTGCAAGTTCACATACGATACAGGTGCACAAGTATGTTTTGCACCTAATGCGCTGCAACAATAGGTGCAAAATGTGAGCGTGTCAGTGTTGAAATATGTGACTTGTAGAAAAGGATTTGTGCACCCGTAAATGTGATTTGTGCACCTGAAATTACAATTTTGTGAATGTGTATTTTTGTGTTGTATTTGTGGGAAGAAAAAAATCGGCACATACAAGAAATTATTTTACAAGTGCACAACTCACAGAGTGTGGGAAATCAAATTTGCTGATACACATACAAATTCAATGTTATAGGTGCTCAAACATTTTGCACCTGAAATACCTTCATAGATTTACTCCATTTTTCCACCCAATCTGGTACTGGTCACTGAGTGAGTCCAGTAGCTGGTGACTGCTTGGACATAAGTTAATTTACTTGAGGCAATAAACAAAGTGAGATCCATATTTAGAGGTAGCTAGAATTTGTAATGAGCTCTGCACACTTGAGCCTGGTGAAAAACAGAAGTCATGTAGAAATAAGCCACAGATGGAAAACTGCCATAGTGAGGAGTTTTACTTGTCTGGTATGTCAATCAAAAAAAAGTGAAGCTGAAACATTTCTTTCTTTTGGGGCATCTCTTCGCTCGGGAAATTCAAGTGCTGTGAGCTTGACAATGCCTTTGACTTGCAGAATTAAATATGCAGACCAAATGAATCATTTATAAGATTATCTATCTTGGCCTCTGAGGACAGGAGCTACTGTCCCATACAGTCGAATCAGTATGGGACAGTACAACTATTTTTGATCCGTGCACATTTTGACATGCATGTGATTTTACATTTTCTGAGCTGATTCCCTCCTCAATAAGATGAAGTTGTCATTTCCTGCTCACACACACCTGCTGTGTTTTTGGCCTGTTAGTCTTAGTCACTAGTTAGCGGTCAGGTCAGCGGGTCGCCCTCATGCCCTGCTGATCACTGATCGCACAGTGATACACCAAAGACGAGGCCTGATAGCATTTTAGCATTTAACAGACAGGTGGCTCCGGCAAGGTCAAATCCAATGTGAGGCTGTCATCTATAATTCATCGGGTGTTCCACGAAGGGATCGCATCCATCCTGCCTTTGATAGAGATTCACCCAAGATTCAAAGACCGGGCAGATGGGCCGATCACTGTGACACAGCAGACTGTACTGCAAACCCTTAATGGATCTAAAAATACCACCGTCGCATGACTCTTCGCTTTTACTCTCCAACTCAGTGACAAGCTGTGTCAAGCTTTAAGGGAAACAATGACACAAAAGCTCAGACAGTGAGTCTCATATCAGTAGATTGAGTTACTGTTTTGTCAGCGGACACGTTATAAGCCAATTTCAGACGTGCACAGACAGCAGCCTGTGTACTGTAGAGGGCAAAGTCACTTGGAACCGGGCTTGTGTTTGGATTGAATCCCTCAAAAAGTCTCTTGTTTCTTCCAGCGACGATCGCTCTCCTGGATGCGAGACGGTGGCATCGGGCCGGATCGACGCCGCGGTGACCTTGCTGTTTGGTTTTTGATCAAAGTGCGAACTGCTTCGGAGCACAGCGGGCGCGATATCGAGTGGCAAAGCAATCCTCATGGGTTTAATATTGATCAAAGTTCAGCTGTGCTCACCTACAGTATTACTTGAGTCATTGATTCCGTGCCCTGACTTTGCTGACCATGAACATTCAGACATGGGTTTTGCATTACTTTTATAGCTTCTTTATTGACTCCAGGGCTGAGATGATGAAATTGAAAAGCAAAGTGTGGCACTATGACAAATGAGTGGCATATTTTTTGGATGAGCTAAGCTGAAGCTTGTGAGTCCATCTGCTCAGCACTGGAGAGGATGAAGGACAGACAGGTGGACTCGCCCTGCTTCTCACGAGGGGTGAGGGAGGATCAGGCGTGCTGACACAGTGTGATAAAACACTCTGAAGGAGCATGTGTGAGAAGTTATCAGTTTTGGTTTCATTTGCTCCACCGATGCTGGGAATCCCTGATGTTCCAGGCATCCCACGCATTCACACATTTATTGCCGTCACAAATTTGAACATAGTACATGAATCAGTTTAATATACTGTATCTTCTGTTACCTAACAGCAGTAAACCTGTCTTTTCCCTCAGTTATTCCTTTGATTTAAAGGCAGCTGATGTCCTTTTCTTATACAACCCTGATTCCAAAAAGGTTGGGTTACTGTGTAAAACATTTTCAATATCCTTTATATAATCATGTGTTTATAGTGTTGAACCTCTCTCCATCCTCGTTTGACAGACAGACAGACAGACAGAGTACTTTATTAATCCCTTTGGGAGGTTCCCTCCGGGAAATTGGCATCTCCATCGCATTCTCATATATTGCACTGTTAAATATAGAATACAAAGTATAAAATAGAATAGAAAATAAAAATATATAAAATCTGAAAAAGGACACAATAAATTAGGCAGTAGAGGTAGCAGGAATTTGAATCAAAATAGGCACTTGTAGGAGATCGACAGAAAATATGCATATGTGTATGTGTGCTGAGTGTAGCAGCAGTGGGTATGGAATGCTGATGGTAATGATAGAGTGCATATGGCAGTATACTATGATAAAATAATATAATATAATATAGCATGTATAAACGTTAAAAAATATAAAAAAAAACAGGTAAAAACAAAAACAGTGCTGAGGAGCGACTGGAGTAGCTGCCGTCACCTACAGCGCCATCTTGTGAACGTCTTTCCAGGATGAACCTTTCATACCCAATCATGATCCTATCACCTGTTACCAATGAACCTGTTTACCTGTGGACTGATCCAAACAGGTGTTTTTAGATCAGTCCACAACTTTCACAGTCTTTTGTTGCTCCTGTCCCGACTTGTTTGGAACATGTTGCTGCCATGAAATTCAGAATAATAGGTATTTGCAAAATCAAGTTGTTGAGGCCAAACATTAGATATATTGACTTGTACTGTTGTCAATTGAGTAAATGTCAAAAAGGATTAGCACATTCTGTTTTTTCTGTTTTATAAAATGTCCCAACTTTTCTAGAATCAGACTTGTTGTACTTCCACCTAAGTGACCTTTTTAATGCAGGGCTTTATTATGTAATGGGGTATTTGTATATTGCAGTATTGTTACTTTTACTTTAAATGATCTAAATACATCCTCCACCACTGCCTGTAGTTTAACTGACTTTGCCTCCCCAGAGTACAATAACAATCTAGTTAATTACTAAATACTGTGGTCTTAATGAATGAATCGCTCTTTATTCTGGAAGCTTTGCCTTTGGTACATGAACAGCAGTCTTTCAGAATAATTAACTTAATTGTCTGTGTAGTGTTACCCAGATTCATCCTTTAATGGACTACAGCTGGATGATCACATTGCCTCCTTAATTAGCCTTTGTAAACATTTTCGGACGCCCCAGATGTGAAGAGCAGCCTGTGGTCATCCGGAGGCAACACGTCGTCCACTGTCTGATTCCAGGTGATACGTTAGGTCACCTTCTTCATTTTTCATGGGCGTTAAGCAGGACAAATGTGAGACTCACGTTTCTCCCCACACAAGTCTGGCCATTGACCTCCAGGGCTGACGCACTGCAGCGGAGCCGTCACCGTTCAGTTACCTGTCATAAATCTTTATCTCCTTGAATCATTACTCGTCCTCTCTGTCATGGGACTCCAATCTGAAAGTGATAGATGGGAAAATCCAGGCGGAGCAGAACTGAGCCAACAAAGCATATTTGGACGGATACTGTAGACAGTGGCGTCCAAATTTATGAATTACCTGTGCATACGATATACTGTAAATGCTTTATTGATTTACTCTATTAATCAGAATGCTTTGATATATTGAGGCTCTGTCATCAAAAACGCTCCTTTGAGCCGCTCTGAATTATTAAAGTAGACCAAAATGTCGTTTGAATAATTCAAGTGTTTTGAGGTACAAAGTCCTTCGGCCACAAACTCTCAATCAGGGTCACATGACTTTCTTGTTATATCACTAAAAGAGAGTGGGAGAGAGAATCTGTTAATGTGCAATGTAGTTTTATATTTCCTGGAAACCTCTGAAACACTAGGTCTTCACCTATAAACACAGATTTTAACAGCTGGTCCAAAGTCATTCTTAAACTTGACATGTTGACAGATTTCTGATCATTATAATGCAAATACACAACTTATATTAAATGACAAGGATTTCAATAATCTATATTTTTGTTATTATCAACTTATCTTATTAAAAGACCAAAATCAAGTTTCTCTGTCTGTCTGTGGCTCTCAGCCTCAAGCCCATCTTTTCAAATCAGGTCTCAGCTATATATATATATATATATATATATTCAATTTAAATTATTTCCTGATACAGCTGGGAACTAAAACTGTAGTTAGCAAAGGTTTCTTCAACAGAACAAAACTGTATTTGTTGGGGACTNAACTACAGTTTTAGCAAAGGTTTCTTCAACAGAACAAAACTGTATTTGTTGGGGACTACTTTCAGTGACAGATTTGTGATTATAATGTATTGCAACAGTGCAACATTGTGGTTTAATGATATGTTTTTTAGCATTGTGGAGGCCTATAGCACAGACGGATTAAGTGGATCAGGCTTTGGATACCAACCATCTCTCTTAGAAATTACATCTATCTAGTAAACAGTTGTTTTCCCTACTATGTTGCAGACAAATGTAACCACTGCCTGGATAATGTTCACAGGCAACAGGAGTCACAGGGACGTGGATGGAGAGTCCAGGCTTCTCATACAGACTCCCATCTGTGGCTGGGTTAAGGCAACCACAACGGAGGCAAAGGCAATTTGAACCCTGGGACATGTGGGTTGGCATTACAGGTATTAAGCACTCATTATATACTATAATATTATTATTACAGATTATATTATTTATATTATGTGGTATAATATTGGGTTTGATTTTAATTGTGCATGGTATTTTATACTTTATACTACTTAGAAACTAAAGCCATCAAATAAATGTATTTAAGTAAAAACATCTCCCTCTATATTATTTTGGAATAGATGTATATAAGTATAAAATGGAAATACTCAAGTAAAGTATAAGTACCTTGTTTTTGTACTTGAGAAACTGTACTTAGTTACAGTCCAAAGCAGCCAACAGGGAACACAAGAGACATGCTGGATAACTTGGCAGAAACTGTTTCACAGTGTTTAGTGTGACACCTTGTGGCTGCTTGTAGTACTACACTAAGGCAATCTGGTTTTACTCATTTGTGTAAATTGTTTGGCTTACAAATATATAACATTAAAAATAATTAGTTTTAATTTTGTCTGGTCATTGTAAGTGTATTATATCTTCTTTCAACTGAAAACAAGTGAGGGATGATTAAATGGCAGATACAATGTACTTTCTGTTCTAATATTGGAATGAACGTGGGAAGCCAATCGTTTGTATTTGAGGCGAATGAAAATCTATTCACAGTACAAAATGTTTTGGAGTAATTAAAGTCGCTGTAAAGCCTGAGTTGCCCTAATAACATAATAATAAAATCTAAATTTGATGAAAAGATTGTAGCCCAACCCGGGTCACAAGGTCACCAGAACCTAATAATAATCAAACGACAGTCTGCTGTGATCTCTCCAGACAATACAAGACAAACAAAAAGAAGTTGCTTTGTTAACTCTAAAACCAGTTGCGCCACACAGGTAACTACCCACTAATGTTGCTTCCAGTTCCAGAAAACATCTTGTTTCCAGTAAACAAGAGGGATAAACTCATGAAGTCAGATGGACTAGTCATTAAAAAAACTGTTTGTCGATAAGGAAATAAGGAAAGGGACAGACCCTTTTTCTGTCTATGAAAAAGGTTTTACTTTCATCACCATCGCTTCCTGGAAGTCTTTGACTGCGCTACATACTTCTGCTCAGGCCACCTGATGTTTGTCTGCAAACCAGAGGGGGGAATTATAGTTATATAACTGGAGAAACTGTCTAAGGTAAAGTCATAAAAGCTCGGTCAGTTCACTGGCACATCGCTGGTGGTCAATGATTAACACAGGTGAAATTGATGAGTTCATTTTTGATCATAAAAAAAATAGCCTGGATACAAAACTGCAATACAACCATGGAAACAAACAAACACACTGCACAAATGTTTGAATAATAAGTTATAAATGGGAAAAATACATTTACAGTGTTGTGGAAACAACATTGTTGCTATTAACCATTATGTCACTTAGCCTCATATTGCACTATTAGTTAAACTCTGGTTGTGAGTACTGTATGTATACTGCTTGTATTATAATTTAGAGTTCAAATGCATTTTTATAGTTTCACATGATTTTTATTCTAGTGTTATTCTTAATATATACACTTCTATCTGAGCTATCTTTGCACCATTGCAACACCTGAATTCCCCCTCTAGAGATCAATAAATCTTATCTTTTTTTTTTTATCTTAATGACAGCAGAGTGAAGGCCAGGATGCAAAAGTAAAAGCTTCAGGCTACATTATTTACTGAAGGCGTCGTGAACACGCACTGGCCCTGCTGTTATTCATACTGCAAAATATATTTTCCCTCTGAGAGAAATCATCAATTAATCAATGAATATTGAGAATGGACCTTTGTTATCTATGAGAACAAATATTCAAGACTCTGTTCATTGGTGATATTGTGCAAATGATGCAGTGTTGTTCGACCCTTTTGGTCTATCTCTTTTGATACATATACTGTACTTGAATAAATGTAGTGTAATTACAATTTTGAGGTATTTGTACTTAACATGACTTTTTCTATTTTATATTACTGCATATTTCTACTCCACCACATTTTGCAAACAAATATTGTACATTTTACTCTGCTACTTTCATTTGACAACATCAGTTACTAGTTACTTACATAATATAAAAATAAATCATGGTGTATATTGATTGATTAATCAACCTGGCAGCATACAGTAGTATTACTCAGCACAACATTTATCAGCTGCAACGTTAGTCACGATTACATAATTATCAGTGTAATCACAATCCAAGAATATAGTTTTTGTTATTCTGCATGAATACTTTTATTTTGGTACTTTTATATTTGTTCTTGTATACTTGTATAAGTATGTTGTATAAATATATTTTGATGCAAATACTTTTGTACTATTACTCAAGGTAACTTTTGAATACAGTACTTTAATTTCTTTGCATGGTGGTACAACTACTTTTACTTCAGTAAAAGATAAAAGTAAAATATAAAGTTAAAGTAATGTCAAGGCAAACATAAAACTATAGGTATTTAACCTTCCAGCCTATTCAAAGGCAGACATTTCATAGGCCAACACAGTTTCTTGTTAAACAAAGTCTCTTATGGGAAATAACTTTTGCAGCTTCAACTTCCTGTTACACGTACAGTCACACAGATGACATCATCGTCATCGTCGGAGGCGAAACCGTAAACAAGCTTTAACATCTCTCAGCTCGGATGTTTGCGTGCAGACCAGGAAGCCACCGTTTCTCAGGTAGCGGCAGGTGGGAGCTGACGTGCGCAGACAGGGGCGGGGCCTGCAGGTAGACGTGCCGCGGACAGTCCCTTCATGAGAGGGAGGAAGCTGCCGACAGTGACACACATTTAACACGTCCTGTAAAGGCTTGTAGCCCTGACCCGATCCGTGCAGGGAGAGAGACGAGCAGCTGAAGGAGACGAGGTGAGTCTGAACACGCAGAACGTTCTTCTCGTTTTATTCTTCCTCATTTTGCTTTTACTTTTGAACAGAGACGCTTTGACTCAATAGACTTGCACTGTAATAGAAAACTGAAGGAGTCTTTTTGATCCTCATAATAAACATTTAAAACCATTAGTATAGTAAATTAAAGTATTTCTTTATAATTGAGTAATGAGTAACAATCGATTGTTCAACTGACAGACGATTATTCGACAGCTTTTATTATAAGTTATTTTTGAGATTCATTTTCCTTCCTGGTTTCCAAAGTCAGCTGTGATAGTGAACTGAATACCTCTGGGTTTGGACTGTTTGTCAGACAAACAAGTCATTTGAATAAGTCAACGTTTGCTTTAGCATTGTAGCCTTTGTTTTTCACTCAGACCAAATAATCAATCAAGAAAGTAATCCTTAAATGCAACCTCAGTAAAGTTCAGGCCTGCAGCTATTGATCACTTTTATTGTCTATTAATTTCTTACTTCCTTAATTGATTAATCTGTTGGTCTCAAAAACGTGAGAAAACAGTGAAAAACGCTCATTACATCTTTAAATTGTTTTGTCCAACCATCTCTCCAAAACCCAAATACATTCAGTTTATGCAATTCACACAACTGTTTGTCTTTTCTGCTTGAAAAAATGAAACAATTTTTCTGTCGATTGACTCATTGATTAATCAACTAAAATCTAGCTCTGAAGCCATCTTCCAAAAGCTCTGATTTCTGGAAATGGAAACCGATGCAGACGTTCTTATAATCTATTGCATGTGTGTTGTTTTCTTTTTCTTGCAGTCGTGTCGCCATGGAAACGCAGACAGAAAATCAAAGGCCGAACAATGGCCAGTTGATCTCCGTGCCTCACAAGGACACAATCCGCCTGCTGGAGGTGTATGTCAAGCGCAGCCTCAGCCTAAATGACGGGACACTGCCAGATAAGAAGCTCGGGAGGAAGGAGAAGGGAAAATGGGTGACGATGCCCAGAAAGCAAAGGCGACACTCCAGTGACCCTTCCCTTCACTTGGCCGACGGATTAAACGAAGAGGAAATTGGTACATTTTCTGTGGTCGAACCTCCAGCAGATCAGCCCGAGACGCCTCCGGAGGAATCGGAGAAACCCCCCAAAAAACCAAAGAAGATCAAAAAGCCCTCATTTTGGAAAAACTTGTTCAGTATTTTCTCTCGGAAAAATAGCGAGGACGAAGACGGGGAGAGTCCGTCAGAGATCCCCGAGGTCTCCCAAGCGGGAGAGGCCCCTGAAGCTGTGACCACCTGCCTGCCGACGACTCCAGTTCCTTTACAAAAGAAAAAGACCATGAGAAGAAAATCCTTGAAAAGAAGGTTCTCCAAAAAGCGGCTTTCTATTACAAAACAAAAATCAAGTAAAGATCTCATCCCTGCTGACATCACTCGAGTTGAAGGTGAGGCTGAGACTTAAACTAGATAGATTTATTTGTGTGATATAAGAAGAAACAGATTTTCTTGAATGCATCCAGACTTAATGGAAATCTGGGTCATGCTACTGTCCATTTTACTACAAGCTGCTTTTGCAGAAGTAAATAAAGTGATGCTTGCTTTTCACGTTGCAGCTGTCATCAGCGTGGAACCCACATACGCCTACTACGAGAAGGTGACAGAGGAACTGGAGAGAATTGTCCACGAGGTCCAAGAAAAAGAGGAAGTTGAGCCTCTCTCTGATGGTGAGAAACTGTCACGTTCATTGAGCTGGTATGAAAGTGAAAACATGCCAAGTTCACGGCAGTATTTAAATGCTTTAAACAGCATTTTCATTTCGGTAATAAAAAGAATCTATTTAGACTTAGACCTAGATTTTCTTTATTGTCATTACACAATATACACAGCAGTGCAAGTTGGCTAACGAAATTCCGAGTCAGCAACAATAGTGTCAGTCGGTGGATTAAAAAAATATGTAAAAAAGAGATATAAATATATACTATATATAAATACAGGTGCTATGAGCTATGTATAGACATATGTAAATGAACAAAGTTATATACAGGTTATTGCACAGAGCAAGTAGCAGCAAATTGAATTATTGCACTAAGTAGTTGTATTGAATGTAAAAGTGAATATAGATATCTAGAATTAATACACAGAAAATATGGCACATAACAGAAACAGTTGAGAAATGGTGAACAATGACAGCTGTTTACCTTAAAAACTTAAAAATTTTAAAGTTTAGATTGTAGGTTTAATTTAAATATTGAAATTAAGAAGTAATTGTCTTTAAACCCAAGAGCATTGTCCATAACAGAGAATTTTTCCTTGTCCATGTAGTGTGCTGAGTTGGGTAGATGAAGGAGAGAGGGGGGGGGGGGGGGGGATGATGGCCAGTAGTTCCTGTGTATTTACTATAATACACAGCAGCCAATCAGCAATTTCTCTGCTAAATGTCTGTTTGTATTGGTCTACATTTCAGTGGTGAAAGTGAGGTTGAACTTATCCCTTCACTGTGCACCATAGTTCTGCAATATCAGAGATATAATATCCATTTTATAACGGTTCTGATAAAACTGATATATGTGAGTATCATGAGTTGATCAGCACATTGATCGCACTTCCTCTTGCTCTTGTTTCATCCCAGAGGAAGTCATCAACAGGATCATTGCTTTGACAAAGGAGCAGGGTGATGCCATCGAGGACAAGGTTGGTGTTCATGGCTGTTTTGAATGAAACATTGGTAGATGAAACTCTAGCCATCAGAAATTTGGGAATATTTATGGGATAATTGCTTTGAGTCCAGTTATTCCAGATAATGCATTTAGTTAATTATTAAGGAATTAATGATGGTCAGATCAAGGTAAGGTATCAAACAGGTGTTTCAGCAGAAAGCAATAAGCCATAAAAGTGTCATAAAGTCATGATAATAAAAAAGTACAAATTCCATGACACGACTTCATGTTAAAAAGAAAAGTAAACCTTATATCCAGCTGCATATCACGGTAACAAATCAATCTGTGATATTTGTTGGGTAATTTGGAAGTTTTCCGAGGCATCACCTTTTCCGACATCAGCACGAGTTATGTAACATGTTCTGTTTCCCAGAATGCCCCAGAGACAGGGTGTGCGATCCTGATGACAATAGTGAAAGTAGTAATTACAGCGAGACAGGAGACGGTTCAGAGAGCTGTGAGGCCTCCTGTGCAAAACACGTTTGCATGTCATGGGACTGATGTGTACATGGTCTGATAGCTTTGACAAAACTGGTTGGACAGTTGAGAGGCTGCGACGAGTCATCGATTTAGTGATTAACTGACTGACAGAAAATTAATTAATTAATCTGCTTTTTTTTTGTATAACTGATGAATTGTTTAGGCCAATTTTACGAAAAATGAACATTTAATGGTTACAGCTGCTTAAATGTGAGGATTTGCTACTTTACTGTGTGATTTACATGTGATTGTAATTTGACTGAAAATCAGACAAAACAAGCCATATGACAACATCACCTTGTGCTTTAGTTAATTTTGATGCATGCATTTTCAAGGCTAATCAACTATTCCTGCAAAAGCTGTTTTATTTAAACTATTTTAAGGTGTATTTGTCCTTTTACTATGAATTTTTATTTGCAGTAAAATCCCAGATAACTTCAAGTGTACTGTATCTACTCCCCTCCAGCTGAAAGATAATCCCACCCTGAGCAACTTCTTCAAGGGGATGTCGTACTCGTCCTTCCAGAAGTTGGCCGACGCCTACCTGGAGAAAGAAGCATCGCCGATCCACAACCCCCCCACCGTCCTACCGACGGCACCTGAGCTGGTCAAGTTGGCCTTTACGTACGACTTCACAGCCAAGATCGCCAGGCTGTCCAGACAAAATGTAGGACACATTACCGGCCTGGGCAACCGCTATCTACAGGACCGATTTGAATACAAACAGGTAAGAAGCAGACCTGTGGAAAAGAGATAAAACAGAGGAGAACATTGACCTGGAGCTTGGTGTTCTTGTTTGTGATGTTATTAAAACCGCATGCAAGCATAATGATTTCACAGTGCTACATATGAATAATCACAAATCACCAGAAAGTGGCTAAATACAGCACCACCTACAGTGGAAGATTGGATGGTTGTAATCTTGTAAATATTTAAGATGGAAACTTATTTTTTGAGGGCTCAAAAAGATAAATTCTACCAAATTTGGTATAAATGGATTGAATTTATAACCCCAATGAGCAGATTTTATATGACTCCATTAACATTTCAAACTCCTCTTTTAGGTTGAGAAAAATGTAAAAATGTAAGCTCCCTTTAGTTTGGTTGTACATAGTTACCATTTCCTGGAATAAGAGTTGGGCATATGTATAAAAATGAAATTCCCAATGGTTGAAAAAGTTGAAATTCGTAGGATGATCTGACAACTTGGTGGTCACAATTTAGCAATTTTAGCTAGGTGGGAGAACGCAGATGAGAACGTTCTAAGTTATAAAGATGAATAGTTCATGAGATTCCCTCGAATTCTCATCTCTGGAAGTGACTTACAGAGAGGTATCCAAGGATTGAGTTTCGGTACAAGAGGACTGCGATTTCAAGTTTTTAAATTTTCTTGTACATATGCAGAGAACTGTAAAAACGAAAACTGGAAAAGTTTGCTATGAAAATTGTAAAAATCTGTTAAATTGTGGTCTTTTCCAAATAAAAAGTTAATTACAAAAAAAAAAGAATAATCACAAATCAACTAGGCACAGCAAGAGATCTGGTTTAAAACTCTTTTGTTGTCTTTCACAGGCTTGTACAGATCATCCGGGGTCTGACAGCGACGACTGAGAGGCAGCTATGCAGAAACGCCGCTGCTGCAACTGAAACATTTACTCTTCAACTTCCCTCAGTGCCGCAGATGTTGTTAAGGATGTGTTGCAAGCATGAGTTTCCGTTTTTTTTAGCAATACAGCGGACTACCTAAAAGGAATTTCAAGCTGGTAGAGATCATATCGTTGCCATTTTCATTTGATTTTTTTACTGTTTTTTGCGATAGAATGCTTGAGTATTTCTGCTGCAGCAGGATGTTAAGGATGGAAAAACCAGTTGGTAGATTTGAGTGTGTGCTTGAGTGAGAGTTGACTGGTTTCCTTCTCGTGGAAGCAAATGAGTCTTAAAACGTGAATCACAAATAGCTGATTTTACAAGTGACTGCTGTGATGCTCTTTTTTACAATTGCACCATTCAATACTTTCTGATACAAAAGAGCAGTGCAATAACCTTTCATTTGTATAAGCTAGACAGCTCTGTGCAATAGTATTTTTTTTTTTTACATTTCTAGAATTTCAAAATGAGCAAAACCTTATTTAATAGGAGCTAAACTCAAATGTGACATGACTGCTAATGTTTGTCAATATGAATGCTGGCATTCATATAACACAATCAAATAAAAGATATTTAATTTGTTAATGCTCAAATTTGCAATTTTTTTTGTCATTATGAAACTTTACATCACTGTCAGGCTCCAGTTTTTGGTAACTGAACGTCTCTTAATCATCAAGTGAACACCCTCATCTCTTCCTCCTTCTCGAGAAGAGAAGGCAGAGTAGAACAAGTTGTGTCAAACAGCTGGAGGCAAATACTGCAGTTACTTTTTGACGGGTGTGTCCCGTTTTCATAGCTGTTTGTGGAGGTAGTGTTGGAGTCCAGAGCTCTGGAGCAGTGATTGGCTTTACAAGATAAATTTGAAGGCTTGTAAAAGACAGAGGTCAAGAAAAGACACGAAATTCTGTTTCTGTTTTTAGACTTTATACATTATAGATCTTTGCCTTTTTGCTTGTGAATTACCTGATAATTATACCTTATCTGTCTTCTGAAAAATCCTGCTCTGGTGGAACAGGTAACCACATGTTGAACTATGCAGCAAGGGTCGCAAGCAGGAAATACTTTCTTTCAAGGAGTCATAAAGCAAAAGCTTTGGGAAGCACTGCCTTACTTGACACAGTTGTAGAAAGGCTGAGGAATGGACAGGACACACCTCTAAAGTCTTACTACATACCATCTGAACTGCAGAGACAACAGCCTGCAGCAGTGGACCGTGCATTTTTAAGACGCACATTCCCGTAACACTGAAATGAACATGTAATGGAAACGATTGCAGAAGCCATATGCACAGCGTGGGTTGATCAGGTTAACGTCAATAACAGATCAGTTTGCGCGTCTTCAAGTTCATTGTCGAGATTGTTGACAACCAGCTCCTGAGTAATTACCAGATGGAATGTGACAGTCTGTCAGCTGCGTGTTTAAGCCATGCAGTGATGTGTCTCACCTGTGGAACAGGTTCCTACAGAACAGATGATGATATCCTACCAGGTCTAATGGACAAACTTACACTAGAGAAATCAGGACAGCAGAAGCAAACAGAATAAGATGAAGAGACTGTTCAGTGAACACAATAGTCCCAGTGTCTTTACCCATCCTGATTCACTATCATGTGACCACAGGAATGTAATTGGTGTTTTGTGAACTGTGAAGCTAAAACCCACTTTTACATAATCAATTCATGTATCTTACATCTTAAAGTTCTGATTTGAACTTTTGAACTTTGAACAAATGTAGGTCACCATTCGGTCAGAAAAAACAGGACATGCAAGGCAGCCGGTAGTGGAAAAATTATTTGACACATTTCCTTACAAAACCGTGTTGAAAAGTTTGATGACTAAATAAGTCCGAATGCAATCAAGACAGTGTGAAAATGAAATAACAAAGGATGAATTGTGATGTAACTAATGACTCATTTACACACTACAACAGATCAGCACAATGTCATAGGCCTATTTCACAATGTTTTGACTCGCAGTAGTAGGTCAAACAGGTGTGATTAATAACATTAATGACAACTCAGCTGAGCTGTCCCTGCCTCTGGACTGCAACTGTTATTAATGTTATTAATGAAGCCTTTACTTTGCAAGTCAAAGCAGGAAAAATCTATTGTGGACACTGAAGCTTAACTAAATCCTTGCTTATTGAGGAACATCACCATATACTATTCTTTAATCAGTAAATCTGCTTTATTCACATTAATTTTTAAATAACCTCATAAAAACATTTTAGTCCTGTCAAGTGTGTCTTTTCATAGACTTATGTTGTGAATGATAATGAAAGCCTGTTTTGCTGCTGTTCACAAACCAGTGTTAAAGAAATTTTAAAATTAGTTGTTAAATTGACGAGACTACAATTAAATTGGTAGTTAATTATAAAGTGGCAGCAGATTTCAATCTTGTTTTGCATTGTGGCTGTGGGTCATCCTTTGTGTTTACGGTTGTATCGTGGTTTGTCCCTTTAAGCCTGTGCCATTATGTGGTTTCAGTTATCTGACCAACAGCAGGTCAGACTGACTACATACAGGATCTGGATTGCCTAATGATGCCGGGTTGCCCAGTCTAGACTATTTTTAGCAGGCAACAAAATAGCTTTCAACATCAAGCTGTGAAAGCCAGACAATTTATTTCTAGAACACCTTAATGGTAACATCTTTGGGAATAATGACCTTTGTGCAGTCACAGTCATTTTAAACCAATTAAAAAGGACAAAAAGTCACTGTGATGTGTGTAAACCTTTAACATTTTTATTGCTTTTTAAACAGAGAAGGAGATTAATCAAAGAGACCGAAGCCCATATCTTCGTCTGACTCTTCTGATTCCTCTTTCTTCTCTTCCTTTTTCTCTTCCGCTGGAAATGAGACAAATAAAGACAACAGTCAATATTACAGACAGAAGTCAGCAAAAATATTTGGCGGCACTGAAATACAACAAAGTCAACTTTGTTAAAGTTCTGCTAAATGCAACTACAGATTAATTTATGACAGCATTGTAGTATTTATACTGTGATCAAAATGAAGCAATAATATATGATAATGCCACTTAGAACTTTAATTTTACAGACACTGTAAGCATTAATTTATAAATTTAAGCTAAGAATGACCTACCAGCAGCAGGTGCAGCCCCAGCTCCAGCAGCACCACCAGCAGCGGCAGGTGCAGCTGCAGCACCACCTGCTGGTACGGAGGCTAACTTAGAAAGGCCTGTGGAAAAGTAAAGAAATACAATTTTTAGCCATCTTTCATGTAGGACATCTTGAAATCTTCAATGCATGTGAGAGACCTTTACCTGAGTTCATGACTTCATTGATGTCTTTCCCACTCAACTCGCTAATGACCTGCAGAGAAATATAAGATTTAATTTCAGCATCAGCACATAGCATCAGTAGAAAAAAAGTCTTAAAAGTTTTGTAATTGCATATGTTACTAATGGCATACCTTGTTTAAGCGTTCGTCATCGGCCTCAATTCCCACGCTGCCCAAGATGGCTTTGATGTCCTTTGCAGTGGGGCTGGTGTTTCCACCGAGCACAGCCAGGAGGTAAGCGGCCACGTAACGCATTCTGTATTGACAGAAAAGACACAAAGTAAGCAACTTATGCTGATGTCAAGTCTGGCAGAGTAAAATAATAGAATGACTCCCCGCATCTCAACCAAGGCTTTTTTTGTGCATGTCAAAATAATTGAAGAGGTTACTTGCTTTTGCTAATTGTAAGAACACTATATAGCACTTCCATTGCCTTTGTAGGTGAAATGATTTGCAGATAATCATAAAATCAATCAGCAAAAACCTTGATAACTGACTTACTGTTGGATTGTTCAACAAAAAAGCAATAAAAAGTGAACTTGGGCTCGAGTAAATTGTGATAGGCATTTGTTACCATTTTCTGACATTTTATCAATCAATTAATCTACTAATCTATGGACAGTTTGGAAAATAAAATTCACAAAAAAAAATGCTCATCCTCAATTTCCTAAAGCTTAAGTTGACATATTCATATTGCTTATTTCATCTTCGTTTACAAAGAAAGCCAGATATATTCACATTTAAATAATTGACTATTCACTTCAGCTATAATTGTGGTATTATGCATGATAGCAGCTTTGTCATATATCATGGCAAACGACATACTGTATGATTCTTGAACTAGTACAAATTTCTTTCTTTTCTCAAAGGATCCCTATGTGTTATTCTGTTATCCTTATAATCACCGCTAGGAGGCTGAACTGCATGTTTACCCCACATGACAGGTCTATTTTTTACCTCTCTGTCTGTCATGTAACGAGTTGGGGAAAGGAAGTAAACACACAAGTTGACAGGACTCAGACATAAAATAATAATTATTTAGCATACCGTAATCGGTCTAAATATTGTAGCTATCATACAATGAGTAAGTAAATATACTTGGGAGGAGCCCAGTTTGACGCTAGCTAGGCTAATGCTAGCTTTAGCTGTCACTGAGACGACGCTTGGACTTCAATCACACAGAAATGACAAAAAGAATCAAAGGCCTGTGTTTAAAGTTTGTGTTTCAATGTTTTGAGCTGTACTTCATATTTCTCCAGCAGTGTTTCACCAGGCACCATACGATTCAGAGCTAACAGAGGCCAGCATGGCGCCCACTGTTTTCCTGCTACTGTCCTCCATTCCTGGCTGTTTTCCTCCAGAAGCGCCACAGTTTGTTGAGTATTTAAATACAACCGTCGAGTAAGTACCATGTTACATTGAAAACACACTCAAACATGACCAATCGAGACACACGAACTCTAAACGATTCAAAATTTCACTTACTTTTAAGTCTAAACAGACACGAAACGTCGGTCACGCTAAGAAATCCGGAAGAGAGAGAGAGGCGGTACCGGAAATTGTAAGAGAGTGGAATGCGCCGATTTGATTGGTCCATTTGGGATGACAGACAAGTATGTCTGCATTTAAATAAATTGATAAACGAAAGAAATCATATTTATCCCATAATTTATTACGACTGTTTGTATTCAGTATTATTATTTCAACATTTTCTACTATTTTTTCTTTTCATTATTTTTTTATTGTCATTAGTGTTTTCTCATTATTTTGTCAGAAATGATGCAAGAGGATATTCTCCAAAGAAGACAGGCAATAAAAAGTGTAGAACTGTAGATAATATATAAGAGTATGTTACCTTTCTTTTTCTTATTTTGACTTGCTCTGTTTTGTCTTGCCTGCTATCTGTATTTTTCTTAAACTATATTTTAATAATCTAAATCTGCAGTATGTCTACAGTTTAGCTCACGATTCCTTGATATTTTACAGCACATTTGGCTTCTTTGAAGCTTGAAATGTGGGCAGCAGAATGGTCCTTTTAATGCTTTATCATTATTATTATTATTATTATTATTGTAATAATAATAATAATAATAATAATACTGATGCATTTTAGTGTTGTAGTCAAAATGTATTATATAACAATCATTATATCATTTCTATGCAAAGCTTAGCGTTCAAAGAGATAATAGATGTCTAACAAATGTAATAGTGAAAAAAATACAACCTCTCCATTTAAAATAGCTTATTTGGAAATAATCAAGTTTATTTAAAGTACCTCATAACTATAAAGTACTAGTGGTAAACTAGTAGAAGAGAATGATCTTGTCAGAGCTCAGTTTAACTTCTTGAGTCCTGACATATCCTGATACCAATTTTAAAATTAAACCTTCGATAGAGAAAAAAACTTGCAAAGATTTATACAATGCATGTTGCAGCTACATCAGCCTGAATGTTAACTGGGTTATTGACAATGATCAGAAGATATAGATGCTACTGTACTGTACGACAGAACGATGATTCAGTTAATTACATACATGATTTATTTCCATTAATTCAACATCAAAAATTTAGACATCATCATTAATACATTACTGTATCTCTATATCTAATATGTACATTGATTCCTTACTGGGCTCCTGTAAGTCACATGCACCTACAACACTGTACAAAACACACAAGAAGTAATAGCCTAATGAGATCAATGAGGTCTGTTGACCACCTACAGTTCAAACAGCTCCTCCTGTCTCTCCTGAGTGAAGAGCCAGTCGAACAGAAAGATCACTGAATCTGACACAAACGCTGCAATCTTCTTAATGTTCGTCACATACCACATTTTATAGCTAAATTCTCCCACTACTACGAATAGAAAAATGGCCAAGAAGGCGAGGAAGATGCGGTCCATGTAAAAGCTAGCCTTTTCTCGGAAGGTCCACTGCTCCCAAGGGAGTGCACGCCGGGCTTCGCAGTATTTACTGATGTGTAACCAGGCTTGTTCCTCTCCCATCTCTTCCTCTGGAGCCTCCACGTCTTGGCCACCCTCTGCTTCGTCTGTGTCAGCCATTGCACAGGAGTTCGATGCTGTGAATGAAAGTTTTATTCAGCAATCTGATAATAAAAGGAGAATGACAAGAAGTACAGATAGTGTCTCTTTTGATGCTTCACAAATCTTTGCTATTGTCGGAAGAGTGTGAAGGGTCTTACCTCAAAGAAGATTAATCTTGGGTAAAGATAAGATGCACTCGCAAAATGGAGCCTTGTGGTTTTTCGTCTCCACGCTTACACCATGCTTGTGTCCCTTGAGCGTTCAGTAGGCCACCGGCCTAAGAGCATGTGGTGCGAAGGCAGTAAATGCCAGGTTGGTTATGCAGCACCTACAGCACTAAGACGATGGCTGGGGATTAACCCACACTCAGCAGTTTCAAATCCCTCAATGAGGATGAAGGTGACAGATGGTAAAATACGTATTGATATGTTTGTGAGGGAGGCAGAGAGACAGAGGGTGACAGTTTCAAACAGCATGTTCATCTTCAAGCATACAAGCCTCAGGTGGTTGCAGCTAGAGGTGGGCGGATCGATCCAAATATCGATAGTATCGATACCAAGTTGGTATCGCTATTGGATCGATACTTGCGTGGTGAGGTCGATACTTTAATGTCAGTTTCGCTCTTGTATGTGCTTGTGCGATCTCGTCAAAGAGGCGACAGCAAGGTCGCTGGACTTGCCGCTTCTTCTGTCTCTCAGCGTGGAGCAGGCGCACTTTGCTCCTCCTCCCTCTGTTGTGCTCTGATGTTGTACCGTCATGTAACTCAGCGGCAGCAGGCCACTCAGCTCTCTCTCTCTCTCTCTCTCTGTCTCTCTCTTATATTTGTATTGTAGTTTCTCAACACTCTACCTCTAAAAAAATTTTGTTTTAATTTGCTCTCATTTAATATTTTTTTTTGTTTTTTTAAGAAAAAAAATGCACGCATAACAATGTTTGGGGGAAATTTTTTTACTTACTGCTCTATTGCTTCTGTTTTTGATAATAAAGTATTTTGCAGTCGCCCTTAACCTTTGCCCAAATTCTGTCCTTGGTTTTAACAAAATAATCCCAAGGAAAAACCACAAAAACACCTAAGGATCAGCAGTGTGATGGTACATCAAGCTTAAATATTAAAAGTATCGGTATTGGTATCGGTATTGGTATCGGTATCGGCGATACTGGCCCTGTATTTACTTGGTATCAGATCGATACCAAATCTTGCAGTATCGCACACCTCTAGTTGCAGCAGGTGAATGTGCACAAATCTGAGAAGACCCATATCAAGCAACAACAACATTTGGATATGCGTATTCTTAACCAGATTAGACCTTTTTATTTTCTTATGAATTAAGAGTGGAAGTCAAGTGATATAGCCTGAAACGAGGCAGAAGTCAAACTGATGACAAAGCAGAACAGACGTGGCTTTTACAGAAGCTTTAGCTTTAGCCTTAGAATAAATCACTTCAGCATAATGCCCTGTGGGTAATTGACTCAAATGCTTCAGAGGCCTTCTCGACACTCTGCCACAGCTACTGAATTATGTCTTAAACTAGCGGAATTAGCCGAAGAGGTGCCTGCATCCCGTGATAAAGACTAATGGCTGGACTGCTTTGACGTTGCCAGAGTTTTTGTTCCATGCGCTTTGGTGACATCATTGTTAATTTGTATTCCAGGCAGGGTCTTTTCACTTCCCTGTAAATTGAATGGTGTTCCTCGAAACATAAAATATCAGAACACACTGTACTCTCTATTGATCTTACTCACTAAATCTTCCCATTCGGACTCTTCTGCTTTTGCTCACGTGATTCCTCAAAACTCCAGCGTAAGCATTTGCAAAATAATTCTTTGTGCCAAATTAAATCCAATTTTTAGCCATAAAAGCAGCGTGACTTTTCAGGCGTGTCAGTCAGTGGGTCCATCACTTTGGTCCAGATTTAAATATCTCAATCTGTTACTCTGTGTGATGGATTGTGATGAAATATTGAACAGACATTTATGGAGCCCAGAGGATAAATCTTAATGCCTTTGTCAATCCCCTGACTTGTCTTCCAGCTCCACCAGCAGATCAAACTTTTCACGTATTCAGCGAAATATTTCTACATCTCCAGGATGTGTAGCCAAGAAAATTGTTAGACCATCATGTTCCTTTCATAATGATATGCATTCAAATTTTTTGATCCATTGACCTTTATCTATTACCGTCTAGAAGTCAGCATTCAAACCTTAACATTATACCTGCATGTTAGTATTGACATTGTGAGCATTATATCATTTAACTCAAAGATCTGTTTTCAGTTTTCAGTTTCAATTACAGCCTCACAGAGCTGCTGTAGACTCTTAAAATATAAATGGTTGTAAATGCGAAATAACATTTGTTACATCAGCATAGGGAAGAAAGAAGCAATGAATCTTTATTTAGGCGAATTTACTAACAAGCTTTTTGAATGTGAAACATTTGTTGTCTTACTTATTATGCTGACATGTGTATTGTAATTCAATATGAATCAATTAAGGAACTACTAAGTAAAAACAAAATAATGTAGACGGATACCATTTTTTTCTGACTGCAGACTCAAAAACAAATGTGATATATATAATGTATATAATAAAAATATAATAATGGTCAGAAATGAATATGTCCAGTGTGAATTTCCCCACTGAGGGACAAGTAAAGAAATATCTTATCTTATCCATAATTTAATGAAGTGCTTTGTTGGGTCTGTTAATGGGTTGATTCCAAATATCACATAATCCCTTGATTGTCACTGTACATCATGTATAGAGGAGTGCTGCAGCCTTCGTGTTACACGTTCACATCCACTTTCTCCGTCAGGGCTGGCGTGCTGGTGGGGCACGGAGTGAGCTCTGTGGGCTTACATAACATGCAACGGCGAGCGATCTGGATCAGCGTGACACGGAACCGCTTTATCCTGAATGCGTAAACCATTGGGTTGAGAGCCGAGTTCACATGGGACATGAAGATGCCGACGTACATGGCAAACTTGGGCACCCGACACTTCGGGCAGAAGAAGGAGATGCAGTTCATGATGTGTATCGGCAGCCAACACACAGTGAAGAGGAAGACCACCAAGGCCAGAGATTTGGCCAGCTTCAGCTCCTTCCTGTAGTACCTGTCTCCATCGCACGTGGCCTCAGCGCGGCGGTTCAGCTGTCGCCGGATCACCCTGAAGATCTCCGCATACAGAGCGATCATGATGGACAGTGGCACCACCACCCAGCCGAAGAAGTTGAAGTACACCATGTAGTCCATCCTCATGACGGTGGTGAACTCGCAGACGATGTTGTTGGAAATGCTGAGATTCCTCAGAGCGTCGCGGTTATTCCATCCAATCATTGGAACCAGTCCAGTGAGGAAGGAGAGGATCCAACACAGACACACGGCCACATACGCCCTGTTCTGGGTCACTACAATGTTGTACCTGTTATTGAAGAAGAAATGAAGTCAGTTTTACAATCACCTAAATGCACACATTCATACTACTGGAGTCGTATTTGAACCATAGACTGTATAAAATATGGACTTAGTGTCCGTGACGTCACCCATAGGTTTCTGAAGAGCAAAAATGAAGCAAATCGTAGTGCGTAGCCATCTTGGTAGCCTACCTCCGGTTACTCCAAATATGGACAAAGAGGTGGAGCGAGGACGGAGCTGAGGCGGGTCCTATGGGCCGGCTGAATGAACGCTATTGGCTGAAAAAAGCCGCTTTATTCGAAATAATCAAACTAGCTACGGCTAACCAGCTAGGTTAAATGCTAAATATCGTTGCTAGCCATGTTTTGAACCAGGCTGTAAATATGTTTTTTTCTGTTGTAAAATCGGACATTTTAGCATGGGGGTCAAATGTAATTGACTCCCTTCTGCGGCCTGCTCTAGTGGTTATTCGAGGAACTGCAGCTTTTGGCTTCATTTTTCAGTGGCGGAGGTTGCCGCTTGATTTGAACAAATGCCAGTCCATATGTTATTGTTCAGAGTAATGGATCTCAGCTTTTGACATCAGGATCCGAGCGGTAAACAAAAAATAGTATGGGCGACTGCCAAAGTCCCTCACAAACTATGCTTATGTCAGTTATTTAGCCCGACAGGGACATTCTTAATTTGCTTAAAAGCTTCAGCTATCCAGCGTTGCATTGATTTGCATTAAACCACGCAACGATATATGGCGCATGTCAGACACTGGGAACCACCTCCTCTTGATTGACTCTCTGAGGCTAAAAGCACACATTTTGCTCTCTGATCACTGACTCTTGTTTCTACTATAATTATTTATTCTTCTAATCATATTCTTGGGGCAATTTAGGAAAATGAGATTATCACAAATTTTAGGGATTTTGCTGTTGGATGAAAGCAATCTAAGATAAAATGATTTCTGCTGTGTAATGTGATATTAATACAATTCAAAACTGAATCAGGCGGATGATGAAATAGCACTTATCTCAGTGACTTGTATTAGCATAGGAAAAAGTTTGAATCATAGTTTATTTTTAGCAAGAAAGCTGCAATGGACTGGAACAGGCAATCACATCCGCTTCCTATTGCTCTCAGTTATGAATATTTTATTGTTCTTGCAGTGAACAGACAGTCATTTATATTGATACTGGGATACTTTTTTCCACAGTGTCATCATCCAACACAGCCTTTACCAAACTGATCTGCCTTTCAAAGGAATGCGCAACCAGTTGTTTTCACTCTCACCTGGTGGGAATCTTGACTCGCAGGTATCGGTCGATGGCAATAGCGAGCAGGGAGAGGATGGAGCTCTGGGTGATGATGAGCAGCAGGCAGGAGAGGAAGAGGCAGGTGTAGAACTGAGTGCTAAATCCCAGACTGATGATAATAGCCAGGGGGATGACCAGAACCCCCACAGCGATGTCGGCCACAGCCAGAGACACGATGAAGCAGAAGGTGGTGTTGCGGAGAGCCCGGTTCACGCACACCACCAGCACCACCAGCACATTCCCTAGCACAGAGGCCAGGGCTATAGCTGTCTCAATGGAGATGTACATCATGTCCACATGCTCCCGAGGCTTGATACCAGGAGAAGAAGACATTTTTTACAATCAACAGATCTTGCTTACCTTCACTTAGATTGACAAAAAATTGATTGTTGAAACTTCAAGCCTCCACTTTGAGGTTTGCTTCAGTAAAAACATCCTCCACTGTTTTTGCTCTCTAGCTGGAAGAATTGTACTTTTTTCTCTTCGCCACATGTAGAGTGACCCTTGCGCTCATGAAGGGATGCTGGATGATTAATCCTCAGCATGTTGCTCAAGCTCTGCACAAGACTGGGTACCAGTGCATCACTACTCGTCTACACCCTGACTCTCTCTCTCTTACTCACTCTCCTACTAGTGTGTTGAATCCAGTCATAAAATCAAGGGGAGGGACTTTGCTCTCTGCAGCACCCTGCAGCAATAGTTTTGTTCACATTAAGTGTTTGTGTGGTTTTGTGGGACTGTGATCTTTTTACAATAACTGTCAGGACGCATTTTGATAATGGTGTTAATATAGCAAGCTCTCGACTGAAGACGGATGTGCATTAGACCTGATTTTATCTTACTACAAATGTATCTATATCGGCATCTGATTGAGTAATGAACATGCAATGCCGAAGATATGTTTGAGAGTTTCAGCCCTCATGAGTTTAATTTTCAACTGCTCTGTATTTCTCTTGGTCACAATTTGACTTTTACTTCTGATTTTTTTTTTTTTAATTCTCAAGAAATCCAATATCCTTAAAAATCAGTCAATCTCACTGTGATGACAAGGATTCAGGAAGTCACTGCCCCCGGCCAAAAAATAGTCCCCCACCACTTCCTCCTCTTTGGTTTTTGTACAGTTTATACAAATTGAATATAACTTATTAATTCATAAGATTTTCAGCTGCTGTTAGGTGCTGATTTTTTCACCTTTATACACAGTCAGACTTTATTGTTTCCCACAATCTTTATGCTAAGCTAATTGCTTGCTCTAGCCTTATATGAGACAGATATGGGAGATGTATGAAGCCTCTAGTCTAACATGGGTATTTCCCCAAATGTCCACTACTTCTGCTTCTTCAAAAGGAAGCGATCTTTGTATATAGTAATATAGTAAATATATATATATATATAGTATAGTATATAGTAATGCGAATTTCCCCATGGGGATGAATAAAGTATCTACCTACCTACCTACCTAGTAATTAAAAGTATTAATGCAAAAACAATTATATCAATGTTTATTGCTATGATGAATGTTGGAGCCTGTTGACTGATGCCTGTTTTATTGATGACCTAAACCTATGTGCACTCATGCTCCACTTCAATCTACAGCATCATTATGTGAGATATTGGGGTTAAATGGAGTTATATAACGACAGACTTGCGGTGGTAGAAGTCCATTACTCTTCCATCTACTATTATTTTCACTGCATGCAGTTAATAAGACTTCTATCTGCTAATGTGGTGAAGTGGCGTGGGATCATGGGAGTTGTTGTCTTCATTGTAAACAACCACCATTGCAGATGAAAAGTCATTCTCAGGCAGAAATCACGCTCATGGGCGAGGTGACACATTGAGGTTACTTATAGTCACGACTTCCTTCCTCACTCCTTGACACATTATGTGATATTTCATGTGTGTCTGCAGAAGTTATAGCAACTGGAGAGGCAAAAATGACCAAGTGAAATGTACTGTATGCTTGATAAATTAGTTTCTGTCTGGGAATTTATACCTTTTAAGAGGTGTTTCTTTAAATGAGATGATGTTTTAGTGTCATTATCACAGTAATTTCAACTGCACTTTTTTTCTCTCTTGCTTTTCTTCTTTTGTTCTCTTTGTTGTTCTCCACATAATTTAAGCCCAGCCTTTCTATAAGTTGGACTCTGCAGGGCGAACTGCAGGTAGGAATTAGTTCCAAAAGTTCAATCACTTCCAAAAACTTAATTTAATTCTCTGTCCGAGCATGAGAAGGCTTTGGCAGTAGTATCACTGAGCAAGCAATCACTGAGATGGTCTTCAGCTGCTTAAGGAAGCACATTCAATATCTGCTTGTAAATATATTCAGTCTGATCACTTACGTTTTTTTTCTTCTTCTTCTTAAAGAAAGCGATGACTCAGGATGACGTTTTGGGACATTGCCTATGATCTCAGTCTCTGTTCTATACATTATAGCATTCATGAGCTGACACTGAATCAGTTTTATTAGGCCCTCTGCCATCCCACATGCCTTTATGAGCTCGAGTGGGATTCTGCGCATTACCACTTCTGGAAATGCAGTAACTGTAAATGTCAAAAATACTGCAGTGTATGAAACATATTGGTTCATCGCTTAAGTACAACACTATACCGCATTTGTTGCACTTCCTCCATTGGTTTGTCGCCATTTGCATGTTTGTGTTTTTTCCCCTCGTGGATCAATCCAGTAATGAAAAATTTTTGCTCTGCATTAATGTGATTATATATCAACAATTAATCCAACATGGCTGAGAAATTACACTGAATTATTTAATTAGTTATTGATTGTCTATTGTCAGTATATTAAATTGCTTCAGATTGAAATATTTTGTAGACTTGTACTATTTATGTTTTCAGTGTCCAACACAAAACTAAGCATTACTTTGGCCTATTAAAGTAATATGCCATGATTAAGTACCAAATGCATATTATATGTTCTGCTGCTGATATTCCTCCACAGAAGACTCCCTTTGGTTGCACCACACAACACATCATTATCTACAAAACAGAAATAATGAATTTGATTATGGTCTTGCAGGGATCCGCTTGCACATGTGCCACAGGGATCCTATGACGATAAAGCTTCTATTACCGGTTCCAATCAGCGAAATTATTCTCAACATCCTCACCGAGCTTATAGCTTAATGTAGAATTTACCTCACTCTGACATAATGGCTCCGCTGCTATGCCGTCTGCATTTGTGTCTATATTAATCGGTCAACCTCAGCAGTCATCCAAAAGGATGTGAGTGTTCCAATTAATAAGCCGAATGGAGTGCAATCAAAACTAAACAGGGAGTGGCTTTGGATATTAAATGTGCAGATCTCCCTCCACAGCAGAGAATGACACTCATGAGATGCAGCCTCTCTTTGCACCAGCCAGAGCACATTTCATGGTGTTTGTTTGTTATCGTGTCCCTCAATGGGTTCTTTTGTTGGGTCATTTGAATATAGTGCATGCTTTAAACATGGTGTCATTCTTGTTTTTTCATATATGACAAAAAGGAAGTGGAATTACATAGAGTCAATATTTTTGGAGCATGACTCTAGTAAAATTATCTGTTGAAGCTGTGATAAGAAAAAACAATGATGACCTCACCTTCCTATCAAACCAAAGGTAGTGAAACTCAAATCTGTTGTCTCCCTCACATGTGTGGCTTCTTTTCTATTTAAAAACAAACAGCACTTTGGCAAATTCAATCTAAAAATACTAAGAATCTTTGCACTGGTTTTAAGGCTTTAACAAGCAATTTTTGACAATTAAGACACAGACTTTAACAAACTCAGATTATTAAGTTTATCGCTGACAGCGTGACCTACTGTATCTGTCCTGTAGAAGCTGTATTCCCATCCACTCGATGTAAAACCATTATTTCCATTTCCACTCTGCTCTGCTCTCCTCAAAGCCATGGAATAGCTCTCGTAGCTTGCTTGACACTTGAGTTTCCTCACCACTCGCCGACTTCATTCAGCTCACAGTTTTTAAGAGGTTTTTTTTTTTTTTTTTACATTAAATTAGTCAGAATGTATGTCCAGGTATCCAGATAGGCAAATGATACACAAGGCAGGGTTGAAGATTTTACATAATGCAAAACATTTCCCTACATGCACTCCATGGGAAAGATGATATCATAATATAAATCCCCTTTTTTTAACATGGACACTTTGTGGTCCAAGTAAAGAAATACTGTCTTTAAGTAAATCAAGACAAATAATTGAGGCAATAAAGAAAAAATATTTAGTTTGTATGTTATCTTTTAGCAGAGAAATGCTGGACTGGACTGACTAAAATGAACATTGATGCAGCGCAAAATAAACAGCGAAGGTTGCCAGGCCAGGGACAAATGAACCACTTTTTTGTTTTGATGGAAAATATGTAGATACACTTTTGCCTGTGTTTTCTTTGACAACCCTGAATCACAATCACTAATTGTGCAATCAAATGAGTTTTTTCGAGGTAGTGCAGTATTAGTCTGGTGTATCTAATGTCCTTGTTTAGGCCCATATCTGGAAACTAGACCACAAGTTACATGATTTACAGATGTTATACAAAAGAAAATAGGAATAACGGACTGATCTCCATTGCAATTGTCCTTATGACTCTGCATTATTTTACCTGCTCTGTGCCCTAGATCAGAATCAATCCAGTCCTTTTTACCTGTTTAAATGTCTTTAAAGTGCACAAGAAACTGCCACATGTATTTGCAACAGCAGAAGTGTCACAAAGCAGCAACCAAAGCAAGTGAAAGGCCCTGAAGTTATTATTATTATTATTTTTTTTTTTTACATTCTGAAAACACATTTGCAGAATTCTGTACAAATTCACACATTGCACTTCACTCCACTCACATGTGTAAATAGTTTAGCTTCAAGTTGGTGTGGTTTAACCTAAAGCAGGTGGATGCCTCCTGCACAGATGCACACCTGTACCTGAGTGACGTCAAGCCGGCAGCTCACCGGGTGAGTCATTTCTGATTTATGAAGAAAAATTAAAGATTGGGTCCGTGTACCTGTTATGTTGGCTGATTGTTTTTATCTGAAAAATGGCTTCTAAAATCTACCTGTTTGACCAGCTGTGGTCCAGAGAGGGAAAGTGAACTTTGCTTACTGTGTCACTCAATGCTTTTCTGCTTAACAGTCTATATGGAGCATTTATCCATTACAAGTACTCGGATAACATGAATTTACTTGTTTTGACAGGAGCCTCATTGACTTCAAGCAGAAAGTCAGAAAATTAAAATCTTCCTGTTTTTGTGTTTGCTGTGTTTCCCTTTGTGGAGCTGAATGGATAAAGTGCACTTTATACGTATTTTTTGCTGCAATGATTTTGTCACTGAAGCGATTTCATGTCATTGCAAAATACTTCTCACATATGTCTCAAGGTTGGGACTGATTAGATGTTTGATTCTGAGGTTCCTTCTTTTGTTGAGTGTTGCTGTGGGTAAAATTGATTGAGGAAAAAAAAGTATTTTTAGGAAGAACTTCCTATTCCTTTTTGTACTGCAGCTATCATCACTTTCACATGTAGATGTCTGCTATTTTTAATATGGTACATTAAAAAAAATCATTGTTTGCTATGCTTGCACATCTTTTCTCTCTGTTATGGTCTTTGCTTTTTTAGCAAAAGTAGGTGAAGTGTTTTTCCTTTTATTGCACCTTTTTTGTCGCTCTGTGGAAGATTATCTTTATAGTGAGCAGCAGCAAACAGTTTAATGTAAATCACCTCTTCAACAAAGTCTCATATAATATTTAAAAGAAAATATGCTCATGAACAAGACAACAATTTTTTCTGGACGACCACTGAGATCATTTTCAAAGTACAGAGGTGAGATATGATTGTGTGTCCTGAGATGATGCACACACACCCACCAACACCGCAACTGTCAGCACAAAGACAAGGCACCACAAGTGAGGAAAAAAACAAAACAAGTGCATTCTTCGAGTTCAGATTAAGATCAGGGCAAGAGCAGCAACCCTTACAGTATTTGTCACAACCGCATTCAGTGCTTGCAGGAAACAAGTTATAAGTCATATTGATATATATAAAAATTACTTCTCTCCTTGCTTATATCCTGTAAGAAGCTCAACACACAGCAGAAGTACTGTGACATCATCTATAACAGCAATGGAATTTAACAAGAAATTATACTCCAGTATATGATCCATTTTGAAAGTAGTAGTATTTTTTGTGAATTTCCCCTTTACAAATAATGTGAAGGCTCTTATAATAGAATTTTTTTCTAGTCTATTGCAGCAGCCTAAGTTTTTTTTGTCAGACCTGGCACTGCATTAAAAAATTAAATGGTAACTTACAAACAAATATATTACACAGATCTGCAAAAAATTCAGATGCAAAGCATTAGAACTTGGGAAAAAAAAAAAGAGTGTGGCTAAGGACTTCCTCAACGGTTTCACAAGACCGAGATGAATGATAAAAGGCACAGCACAGCACATTCAGGCTCAGACACCATCAGCCATCAAACATTAGTCACAATGATTGCGGGAGAAGTGATCTACACATTGTTGGAGGTGCTCATCGCTGTCGGTTGCTGTCTTGGTAATTTGTTGGTTATCTTGGCGCTGTGGACCAGTAAAAGCATCCAGCAGCCGACCTTCTGCCTCATTGTCTCCCTGGCTGTGGCTGACTTTCTGGTTGGCTGCTTGGCCATACCGCTGGCCGTGCTGGTGGACGGACGAGTGGAGACTTCGTTCCATGGCTGTCTCTTCATCAGCTGTATGATCATCCTGCTGACCCTGGTCTCCGTTTTGACTCTCACGGCTATTTCAGTGGACCGATTCCTCCGGGTGTATATTCCTCTCAGGTAATTTTTTTTTTCTTGATAGTTTATTGTGCAAAGAAAAGTGACTTTGAATCATTGAATCATCAATCAGCTTTGCATTTTTATCCATTTTATCACATCCTCATTTCAGCCCCTTTTGCATGGCTTGCATTAAAAAAGGGCTTTTACTATTCACTACATTGACGTCATGTTTTTATAATCATCATTTTGAATACACAATTGATTAGTCCTTACTGCTTTTCTCTACAGGTACAAAAGGACTGTCACACAGAGACATTCTTGGCTGGTGGTGGCAGCATGTTGGCTTGTTGCAGTACCACTGAGTTTTGCCCCCATGCTTGGATGGTATAACCACGAAACCTTGTCGAAATCAGTCAACTCCACTATTGTCTGTAGGTTTATATCAGTCATCCCCATGTCATACCTGGTTTACTTCAACTTTTTCCTCTGCACCCTCACCCCTCTGTTGGTGATGACCGGATTGTACAGCTACATTTTTTGTACTATTCGAGGAAACCTTCGAGAGAAACCAGGCAACGGGGTCCAGAACCAGTCTCAGAACTACCTAAGGAAAGAGAAACAGCTGGCAGGATCTCTGTCTCTGGTCTTGGCTCTGTTTGCCCTGTCCTGGCTGCCACTCCACATAATGAACTGCATCGCTTATTTTGGTGGGTCGATTCATGTACTGGCTTTTTATGTTGGCATCCTGCTTTCTCATTCTAACTCGGCCGTAAACCCAGTTGTGTATGCGTTCAAAATACAAAAGATCAAGACGGCGTACCAGAAGCTGTGGAGAGAGTATATTGTGTGTGGAGAAGAAAAGCAAACCTCTCAGACAAGCCAGACAACAGACAACAATCTGAGTAGTGGCCAGAAATGAGTGAAGGAACAATTCATTGTGTTCTTCTTTGCTCTTATGGACTAAGTTCAACTCACTGTTGGACATGATTAAATGTTGTTAAAAAAACACAAAAAAAACCTCACCACCTTTTAATGGATGTTCTGTGTATTGATACAGCATATTGTGCAATTGTAACTTGCACTGAAAGATGCATTAATGTTTGTAGTGTGTGTGTGTTTCCTGTATGTGGGTGAGCATTTGTGTGTGTGTGTCTGTGTGTATTGCGAAAACTGCAGAGGAAAAGGGTAACTTCCACTTGTTTTAAAAGCTTTAGTTTTACCCCAAGTTTCATATCACTGTTGTTTTTCTGTTTCTGTTCGAGTTCCAGTTCTTCATTATTCATTTCAACAGAAAGCGCTGTCTGTCTTTGAAAAGGAGAATAGAACCATATTTAGACATCTGAAACGTGAGAGACACGTGTACAGTGTAATATAATGCAGGAGAAAAGTTCTTTGTCATTTGTTCAGATTGAATTAGACAAGTTTTAATTCAGCTGTTTGGTCATTACATTGGATTATAGAGAAATCTGTTTATAATAAATGGTTGCAGACATTAGACACGTTTGACAACAGTGCAGTCACATCACACAGTAAAACCTCAAAAATGACCACAGCAACTCAACAACATTCAAAGAAGTTTCACCAAGCTGTTTTAATACATTGTACAGAGTCATATTTTTCTGGTCAATGAGTTTTTAATGTTACCAATATATGAACAACTCCCATTAACAACGCAAACAATATACTGTACAGATTTTATTATTCTTACTTCATACTGTTTTTTAATAGCTGGTGAATTTTGAACAAGCAATATTTTTACAAGAACAGAAATCAAAGCTAAAACCATAATGTTGTCAAAATAGCAGCTATTGGTCATGTGCATTGCATCTTTAGGAATATAAAAAAAAAAATAAAAAAAAACAAACACCAAACCAAATTCTCAGAATATAGTACATATTTCTTGGCTCACCTGTTTTAACAAGCATTAGATGATTTATTTATATAACTCATCTGTATTTATTGAAGTTCCTCACTTCTGTAGGTACTTGTATTTTCAGGTTTATAGTTGGTTGCATGATAGTTAAGTGCTTGTGCTGGTTTCATTTCCTCAGTTTCGGAATCTATGTACAGCTGTAACTTTGTCTGTGTGTGCAGGATATAATGACTCTGAAGTCACATTAAACTTGTGTTTAATGTTCATGAACACAGTCTTCTAGTGAGTATTTACTTCCTGCCCGCTGTAGACAAGGTATGCAAATTTACTAATCACCACATTCAAGCCACTTCTCTTCTCATGTTGCTAAATGTGACATGACACAGTAGCTAAATGTGACATGACACAGTGTTTTATTTGCAATAGCTTCAACATCAGCATTTTCCCCTCTCTATGACTCTATGTAAACCAGCTATGCATTTCCAAAGTAACTTCTTTGAATGCAAATAGTTTCAAGTCCACCATGAAGTCTATAAACTGCTTCTAAGTTTCCTTTTAAGAACTTTTCCCTCATGCTGAGAACAACTTTTAGTAAGGAACAAGGAAAACGCAGAAGCTGTAGATAACATCATGTTTCCTGAGTGAACTTCCTTGTTACGTCCTCAGTGATTGGTCTATATTTTAAGATGTTCATCAATACACAGGAGCATGAGGAACAAATTAAATGCGGATGGGTGGATAAGTAGATGGATAGATTTCATGAAAAAAAATGTTTTAGACAACTGTCACAGATTTCATACATAAAACAAAGATGCACAAACATGTAGCACTGATTTTTACTGGATAATCCAGCAATGGTCATGAAGCTGCCTTAAGTTATGTTTATTGAAGTTGGTCATTATTCAGTGTTTAATGGCCTGTCAAACAAATTGGGGTCAGAAGAGTGAATTTTTGGTTGACGTGTCTTCGATCATCAGAACTGTCAACTGTATTTCACTGATGTCCAAGTAACATAGAGTTGTGCAAACTGTCTCTGGTGTGATTGGATTGTTTTGATTCGTTGGTGAGATGAAAATAAGGATATAATCATTATCATTACTTTCGTACCAAACATGAACTTGATGACACACATCATCTGCAGCACATCACTGACTGAAAGTGGTTATAGTGACTTAGGTGACTCTTGGCTGCCATGTAACTTCTTTCAACCTTAGAATTACTCTTTGAGCAAAAACATTGGAGTCCTTAAATCAGGACTGACTCATTTCTTAGTTCTAGAAGTTTCTCTGAACTCAGACATTAAGGAGCTTGTTTTAGCCTTGGGATGCTTGTGACTACATCCTCGGATACACACAGTCAAGATCCCAAAGCTCTCGAGTGATGACAGTCTTTGGCCACTAGATGGCATCAGTGTGGCTCCAAGCACTCATTGTACCTCTCAAGGAAGGTAATAGACTGTATAGTTATCACCTGAGTAGGATTGACTCCATCCCACAAACTATACAACCTACTACCTCACCTTGCTAGGCTCAACTTCAGGCACCATGCTTTAAAAAGAAGACTTCACTGAAAATGTACCGACATCATTGCATGTGCAGTCTTTGTCGTGTCAGCAGTCTCCTCCTCCACTTCACTCAGTCCACGAGTTTTTTTTTTTATCCAGCAAGCTTTCCACGTGCACACAGGCTTCGGCATCAGCAGATCAACCTGTCTCCGTAGGAAAGACAGTAGACTGTATAGTTATCTCAGAGGGAGGACCCAAACCCCACAACTATTCAATCTACTACCTCAACCTCAAGGACAGACACTTTGGTGGGTGGTGACGAAAACTCTTCAGTCGAACTGTGAGGCAAAAAAACAGAGAGAATAAGTGAGTTTTTAGCTTCACCTGCAAACAATGGTGAAAAATATTTTAGTCTCAAGGTTTTTGCCATATTTCAGATTGTGGCTTAGTTTTACAGAAAAACCGAAGTAGACTTTGAAACACTTTCCTGTGACTGTTAAAACATTTTCATATTTATTGTAATTTTTGAATTAAACTACTGCAATTGCATCCAAATTAAGGGAAACACATGTACACATATTGATAAACCACACTGACACCCGCTGCCATGGACTGAAGGAGTCTGGTAACAGTTTTATCAGGAGTTACTTTCTAAGACCAGTTTCCTCTCGAGACTTCACCACTTTGTAGCCTGAGTTGTAAAATCAAGGTTCAGTTCATCAAGCCTCCAACCAACCTGACAGTGCTACTGTATAAGTGATATACAGTGTCTGACTGCTTGCTTTGGTCAGTGCACATTTACTTGGCCAGTATTTAAGAATGACAGGTGACCGACATGGTGAACATTAGCATACTGGAAACTTGCAGAAGAAATACTTTCTTAATGACCTGCACATTAAAGACAGAATACACTCCTGTTACCACAGACAGTGGGTAATTTGTGCTACCCTGTAAGGTAAAAAAAAATAAAATCACTTCAAGGGAAATTGGCATGTAATGAAGGACAGCTGTGCCAGGAATTAGTGTCTTTTTTACTCTTGGCTTGAGTCTTTCCAGCTCTACTTCCCAACGGACAGAAAAGAATAGCTCAGTTTGTGCTTCCCCTACTTTGGTCTCTTCTGTCTCTACAACCAGAATGCAACGCAAAAGCAAAGGAAGAAAGATGGAAAATGGCAGCACCTCTGCCATTTTATGGAGTTGTTTGGCACCGGTACCCAACATCTGTGGTGAAACCTGCTTCCGCCGCCTCCTCTTCCTTCCAGTCTCTATCCATAAGATAGACTGTTTATTTTCCCCAAAATAATGGTGAATATTGAGCCTGGCTTAAAGAGCTGCCCATTCATGAATGATTTCAGAGTTGATTGTTGCCGATTCGTAAAGGCATGCCATGACATCCTACAAGTGATTTTTGGTGTTGTTTGAGATGTTTTTTAATGGAGGAGCTGAAGGTTTGACTTCAGAAAATTGCCCTTTTTGCTCAGTGTGAAAGCCACTTCAAGTCCATTGAAAAAGGAGTCTGTTTACCGTGCCAGCTCCAGTCTGGGACACAAGCTGGGCAGAGCCGTCTGGGCCCCGACAGAGCCGTACTTTGGCTGAGCTGACTGAACCCAGACAGTGTTATGGTAGACGATGATGGTCAACCCATGCACAGGCTGGGACGCTTTGCATAAATTAGCATGTGAACCACGGTCGGTGAAAAGCGGCTGGGCAGTAACATTCTGAATTCCTCTTTGGCCTAATTAATGCCGACAGTGATTGAAATGTTTTGGCAGGCTGCGTGGCGGCGGTGCCAGGGCATACTCATCGGGCCATAATGAAAAGGCAAAGGGGCATCAGAGAGTGGGAGGCCTTAATTGAGATGTTGAATTAATTAGATGGTAAATGGTATCAAACTGTTAACTGGCTGGCCAATGCAGAGGAGATGGAGTGAAAACAGGAGTGGAACTTTTTTATACGAGAAAAGTCGTGGTGGTGACGGGTCATTACTGTGTGGGTCTCTGGTGGATCATTTATTAGTAGGACAGACACCGTCTTATCCATCTATAGTTATTAAAACTACTCACTACAGGCTGCTTACAATTTACACCACAATATGGACGGAGGCAGTACAACTCAAAAGTTGCATTTTAGTTCCCATTATCTTAGATAAAAGACAGATAATACCTCAATTAAAAGTGTGAAAAAGAAAAAGTATAACAAGACGCTTTTTCTTCTCTTTTGGTCTATTCAGTCAACACACAGCGCCATCACATTGTATCATCGATCATGTGAGTCACATCTCTTAAATGAATGTTCACAATGTTTCATTATATTATCAGCAGTTCGTCTGATTCAAACATCCATTCTTCTACCCTTGTTTGTTTGAGGATTGCTGAACCGCTGCCATAACTTAAGGGAAGTTATGATTCACAAGCGGAATAGATCTCTCGACCACAGGCCAGTGACGCATGCAAACAGGTACTCAGATTTTTTTTTGTTCTTAGTTGTTCTTACCTTGATTGTTTCCAAATATCCTGTTCATGATTGTGCATCAACTTTGTCAATAAAAGCTATGATTGAAGTAAAGACTAATTAGCACCTCCGTTATGAGTCCATATGGGTTGGTGGGCAGGTTTGCCTCCAAGCTTGTTTTTGTTTTTTTTTTATACCCGGAAGTGATGGTTTGACTTTCACAGTCTATCCCCAAGCTGCCGATGATAGGAAAATGGCTGCTGTGTTGCAGAGTATAACGAAGGTATGGTGTTATAAATCCATGACCTTCATCTAAGGCTCATTCAACACAAGAACAATCAACATATCGCTGACATTCACTGACGCCTAGAGCTGCTCGTCTTACAGTGGCAAACATTCGACTTATTTAAAATATCCGAACAAAATTGAGAATTTAGTAGACGACGGCACAAAAAAAATACCCATTTCAAGTTGGCGTTGGTCCATGATGATCGGCGAAATACGGGGCACGACTGTGAGGGAAAAGACTGAGGTTGGTTCTCTTATGCGGCTCTCTCCAATATTTGGTGCCAAGAAATGGGCATTGTCTGCGTGCCAAGCTGAATCTCAATGAGACAAAAAGGGGGTGATGTCGGGGATGCAGCATGGCAGAACCCACCGCTGAGGGGGGAGGAGAGTACTGGCAGCCGAGCAATGAGAGGATGCCATGTCAGAAAAGGGGGTATGATAGCTCACAATAAGGTACGGTGGAAGAGCTTGCTGCCAGATGCTCGGTGCAGCGTCCGTGCTGTGCGAGCTAAGGTGTTCTCGCATCCAGAGAAAGGTCCATTGTTCCATAAGCAGACTTTGTCCATATGTTGGGCAAGTGGTTATGTTTTGTACGAGCCTGAGGTTTCAGTCGAATGTCATCATCTGTGTTGCATCCTGTTTAAAATACTGAGGTCAGTAGGACCTTACATCCATCTGGCAGGTCGACTCAGGCCGAGTTTGCACATCTTCACATGTGATGTCTTGACGTCTTTATTTAGAACATCATTTCCAATTGAATTGTAATTTCAATGTCCTCCATGTTCCTTCACAAAAAGTACTTGCAAATTCCTTCCAGAGGAGTAATTATATCTGGTTTACACACCAATTGACATTGAGTCCATTAATTAGTCTAAAGGTTTAAATTTTAATGTGTGGAGCCAGTCTGCAGAAACTTGACCAGAGTGGATTGAGGATTTTTGTGTGTGTGTGTGTTATGACTGAAAAGCAAGGTGTAAAAACTGTTGAACAAGTTAGTGTTTGTTAATTCCATTTTCAGTTTTCCATTTTTTTTGAGTTATCAAGTACTTGCATCTATGCTTCTTCAGTTTTAAACTCCTTTATTTTTGTCATGTTCCTTTTTACTTTCTTTCAGCTGTATTTTTTTTTCAAAACCTAGATTTTAATTTGAAGTTTTAGATGAGCACTTTTTCAGTTAATCTTATTTATAAATTAAAAAGACTACAATTTAAGCATATTTGTAATTTGAGGTTATATCTCTCTCGTTGTTGCAACTGTTGTCTGTCTGGTCCGACGGCCCACAACATTTATTTACTTTTGACCTCTTGACAAGAAGCAATTTATACTTAGTCATGCGGCCTTTGAGCAAATCATTCACAGGGTGATTTTCCATTCTCAGATTCTTTGATGTCCAGTAATATTTATGTGGCCTGGGAGGTGAAACTATGCAGTAATTAAACAGAGAGAAAGGTTAAAGGCAAAAAAATACCAAAACATTTTGTTCTTCTTATTTCCTACCCCAGATATCATTTTTCGACCTCCTAAATTATTCTTATGTGGGAGTCCAGGCCCCGAGCTGGGAGTCAGTGGACTACACACTTTAGTGTCTGGTTCTAATAGAAGAATGCCCTCTTAACTGGCCTGCACCTGGATATGAAGTACATTCAGTGTGAACGAGTTTCCATAGTATTTGTAAGTTAACATACATACTATAGAATACTATAGAATAAATGCACAAACATAAAGTCCCCGTAATGTAATGGGCATTAACTACATTAGAAATACTTGTTACTTGTAGTGAGTGTCATGTCGGATGACAAAATAATGCTAAGGTGGGATTCAAATTCGCCGTCTAAAATGTTTGGCACTGCTTGTATTATCAGACATATTAACACAAAAACCATTCCCTGCTGTAGATTTTTATGATCAGTAGCGCCGTGTTTTTACTTTTTTACTTTTTAATACATTCAGCGTCATGATATTGCTACAATATAAATTGTTAAAATTACGTTAAGAAATCTTGTATTCTGATCATATGTAATTTGTTTTGAAATCATACTGATGATGATTTTAAACATGATTATTTTACATGATATTTTGTGTCTGGACTAAGATGACTTTACACCGATGTTAACGCTGGTGCTGATGACTTGCACTTTTTAAACATTTTCATGCTATGTGAAGTGTTTTTAAGTGCTTTATTGTGGGTTTGTTTATTGCATGTGTTTTATTGGAGAGATGAGACTAGAAGGCTGTAGTTTGTGGTGTATATCATGTTACAGACTATGGACGTTTCCTGCCTCCAGGCTTGTGTATCATGTCCATATTCTCAGTGAAGTATGGCAGATGGATCTTTACTATACACACAATGACATTCTCAGGAGAGCAGGATGAAAGAAGCCTTTGCAAGTACTTTTTTATGGTTTGTTTGATGTCAATGCAATGAAAGTTAGGACGAGTGTTTGAAAGACGGTTCAGTGAACTATTGTCATACGTGGCTCAATCCTGTCGCGGGAAACCTGCCAATCTAATATTCCACCCAGGTTAAAACAAATGCTAGGACACTGTTGAAACATCTGGAGCTTCCAGATGTTACTCTCAAGATGGATCTCGCATGGATTTTGCTCAAAATTACATTTTAAGTGGTAGTTTATGTAAAACGGCCGTTGAGTCCAAAGAGTCGGATCAAATGCTGTTTAGAGCTCATGAATCAGTTTTTGCTAACAAACAGGAAGAGCAGAATGTGTGCGCGCCGTGTGACCTGATAAAAGCAGCCACCGCAAGAAGAGACTTTGATCCTGGTAACCATACAGTCGCTCAAACCATGGGGAGGAGAGAAACGCAAATAGCAGAGGATATGGCTTTCCAAACAACATGTCATCAAGCAGCATAGCGAGTTCATCTGAGGATAAGTGTGGGGGAGGAGGAAATAAGTTCATTTTCTGTCTGTCTGCCCATTCTCCCTGCACACCCCCCTCCAACCTTTTTTCTTCATTCACCCTATCTGTACAGTACAGTATGCCATAATCTGTCCTTTTCACACACTCGAGCGCAAACCCGAAAGCTGACTCGACTGTATGCAAACAAAACCCCACACGACTGCACACCGTGTAGCATGTGCCAAAATGTTTACACAGCCACTTCACAGTAAGTCTGGTTCATATGAGCAAAATCTCTAAAGCAGGCGAGAAAAAAAATCTTTTGTAGATTTAATTTTTTTTATAGCTTTCGTGCTTCTTGTGGTTGAAAAAAAAACTTCCCAAAACAAAACCGATAAAAGCTCGATCTGAAACCGAGACCCTGCAATCTTGCAATACAAGCCCCTTCATGTATAGAACAATGCTTCCAACAGAGGGATCTGGTTCATACTGGTTTGTGAACAGGTCGATCAAACAGCAGCATTCAACAACACTTAAGAAAAAGTATATGGTTCATCTGTATGCAACACAAACCGCTTATTCTTTTTTAAATGCTTATCCCACGCATATTCATTTTGTGGTAAAATACATGGCGAACAGTAGCCACAATACAGCTAAAGGATAGTTTATGTTGTCTCTGGATTCTCGCACTTACGAAGCAATCCTGCAACACAGAAACAAGAATGTTTAATAAAAAGGGCAAAATGTCCTTTAATGACTTTTGATGGGCTGAAAGTTGTTTGTTCACATCGCCGGGGTTGTGGTGTCTTTAGGCTCCGACTTGCCTTTAAATTACACTTAAATGTTGCTCTTTAAGAGGCAGTAACAACCACTAAAATTTCTTCTTACTCAGGGCATGTGTTTAATCGAACCCTGCTATGTAAGCAGATGGCTCATTAGAGGAAATATACACAAATACTTATGCTCATTATTTCTTAATGCATTTAATCCGAAAAAGAACGACGATCGTTTCAAACGTAATCCTGGTGTGTCTCAATTGAACAGAAGAGATTTAGACATTGTGTTCGGTGCAAGCAAAGCAGACACGTGTACAGTCTGGAAGGTGACAGGAAAAGAGGTGTAAAAAAAAAAAAGAAAAAAGGCAACAGAAATTAATAAAGGGAGCACAAAGAGGAATATCGAGGCCCAAACAAAGGCAGAATCAAAAATAAGAAATACCTGGAGGTGAGTTTTTTTTGTACAGGTCAGGCTAGTGTTCACCCGCAGAGAATTAGGCCATGGTGGTGGCGGCAAGAAAAAAAAATATCACACACCAAAAAAAAAAAACGATGGAATAGAAATGAGACAAGAATGCAATTTCCACATCCCTCTCTTTCGCCTGCAAGACGAGGGAAAGGCTGAGCAGTGTACCAGCAAGCAACCCCACTTGAACAGGGGCTGGGGCTTGAGAGCACTTTCTGGGCCATGCCCTCCTTCTCTGCCTGCCCACTTTTGCCCTGCTGCCAAGAGGGAGAGACAGCAAGGAAAGAAAGGGAGGCAGGAAAAGAAATCATGAAGTCACAAAATTGTTGCTTACACGCTCCTGTTGAAGATACGAAAAACCCACCTGGAATATGCACGAAAGTAGAGGTTTTGCTTTGGAGGTGAAGTGAGAGTTGACTCGGGGATCAGTCACATGAAGTGTAGATTATATGTCATCAAACAGACATCTCACTTGAGTGTAGGATTAAAGGTTGAGAGTGGGGAGAGACAGACAGAGAAATAAGCTCGGGTGAAGGAATCAGAAGTGAGTACTTACATGCTGTCTTGTAACAAAGCCAAAAGGTTTGACAGATTTATCTACAGTTGGCCCAACGACTCAGTGCCAGATATTCCTGAAGCATTTCAGAGCAAATGAGTTAAAGGCTTCTCTCAGAACCGTGCAGTAAAGCCTTTTGTCAGCAGTTGGCAGCATTCCCAGGTAGTACATGCCTCACAGTTCCCATTTTCGGTAGTCACTCTGCACGTCTTTAGCCGTTCTGCACCTGCCTGTGTTTTTATTTGGATTTGTTGCAGAGTCGATAGGAAAGAATGGCAACCACGTTCTGATTTCGTCTGATTGCGCTCATGAATGCAAGCCGGTGTTTACTGTCAACATAACAAACCAAACGAGTGGTCTGGGGTGTTTACCACAGTACATCCTCAAGTAAAGTGTTTCGAGCGAAAATACGGGGAAGGAAATGGTGCATCTCTGGGAAACAAGCGGATCCAAAAATGTTTCCCATGGAGCATCACCAAGAAATGAAAAACCCTAAAATAATCCAATGTATGAGTTCTGAATAGGGCGCAGTGTTTTAATTATTAAATGTGTCCACTCATCAGTATCTTTCCTCAGGCAATATCCAAGACAGCTTCCTGTGTGACGTCACAGACTCTTCTTTTTTTTTTTTTAAGCAATTAATTCCACACATATACTTTAAATCCTCATGCAGTCTCTCCAGGCTCATGTATTCTTGAAGAATTTGTAGTTTAAATGAGCAAAAAAAAAAAAAAAAAAAAGCGAGCTTGAATCACTGTGTGGGACACCCCAGGCAGGTCGAAGAGGAGGAGAGAAGCTGCAAACTCCCTCTGCAAATCTTAACTCTGTCTTTCTCTTCCTGCTCGCGAACACTGAGCTTGTAAAAGTTTCAGCTGCAAAGGGTTTTGGGCCAGCCTCCATTGGCACCGTTTCAAAAGAGCACTGCCTGTTTCAGAAAAACCGAGGGGACAAGTCAAGGGGAGTGCTGGCTCTTTGCACTCTCTCTCTCTCTCTCTCTCNTCACACAGTACAAACTGAAATCATGTTCAAAAGTGAGTAAGCATTTTGTTCCCTGTTGCACTTAAAGCTGTGCAAAGGTGTCAACTGCTGTTACTGTACTCCAGAAACACAGTGAACCTTCACACACTTATCTACAACAATGGGAAGGGTGTAAAGATCACATAACCTACTGTAAGCTATAAAAATTATGACAAACAACTGATTCTTCTCAGAGGTTGTAAAAACACAGTTGTCTTTGTAATTTGCGATAAGCAGCACGCTGTACATGCTGGATGCTGACGCCCAACAGCAGAGAATATTATGGGAAAATTTCACATAGTGTGTTGTCTCATTTCTACTTTTTTGTGTGTTTTGCTAATACTGCTGTTTTAAATTAAAGTGCATTCCTTTGAGGCATGTTTTGTAATACTGGGCTATTATAAATTATGAATCAGTTATGCTTTTGTGCAGCTCTTCACACTTTTACTTAAAAGAGAAATAATACCTCTCAATCATCATATATGACTGTGAATCCCTAGAGGTGCACATCTGCATGCTTCTGCATCTATGTTGTTGTACTTTTGAAGATTGAGTTGGCCTCTATGGTGCCAGTGTTTGAGGAGCACCGGGACCATCCAGTTGAGAGTCAACACAACACAGCAGTGATCTCATCACCACTGACGCTGCGTTGTGCTTGTTGTGTATTTCCATGACCTCTCCTCTAATTTTTTTTTTTTTTTTTTTTTTTTCTCTGATGGGTCAATAACGTGATGCACTATGCGTTGTGAAGCCATAATATGATACCCTGTCTTGCTGGGAAGATTTTATTAATAAGGAAGAGAGCGAGTGAAGGAGTGTTCTCAATTTGCTCTTTATTAGATTTGGCACGTTGTTGCTTGAGCTTTGAGTTTTGTTTCAGCACTGTCTCTTATCCTCTCATGAAGCCAACCCTGGTGGTCCAATGAAGACCACATGTGTACAAATAAAGAGATAATTTTGTATTGAGAGGGATAGAAACCTGAAACCTTTGCTTCTGAAACAGCAGCAGAAAATTCAAAATCATATCCCAAAGCAAAAATGGTGACAAATGGAGCTCTGAGAGCTTGATAGATAAATAATGGAAGATAAGAAATCCTGTCTTAGTACAATGTCTTTTCTTTAGCCATGTAATTGATGGCAGTGTTGGTCTATAGGTATACAAGCAGCATGCTACAGAAGCTGTGAGCATCAACATATGAACATCTACCAGGTAACTCACTCACTATATGCACACTGGAAGAGCCATACGGGGAAAAAATATATCAAGATAAAAGCTGTGATATACTGAGATAAAATATCAAACTATCTACATTATTTATATAAGAGATGTTGTATCAATGATGTGATGCAGCTCTAAGTTGAATTTGATTCGTCTGAGGAATAACATAGTGTTTAATTAAGTCCAGAAAGAGTGAATGGATTTTGCTTTTGATTGACTGATTTTGATTTGATTTTTATTTTTAATGTTTTGATATGAAACCTTTGAAATGGTGTTACTGGCTTCTGAGGATTATTTCATATCAAACTTTGGAAAACCAAAAGGAGCGCTAACAGATAAGAATGCTAACATGCTAACATTGGTATGCTAGCATGTCATTGTTAGCAAATCAATAATTAGCCTGTTTAAAAATATCAAGAATTGTTTACGTTATTAACATGATGTCAGCTGACGTGGACAAACAACAGCCAATAAAAAACTGTCTGAGAATGACTGTTTTCATTTGAGAACCACACTTTCCTCTGGCGCCGCCCTCAGGCCGAGATTAACACTTTTATTTTCCGCACCACTATTAAGAATCTAAGAATAGTAAACTGGTCTCTCTCTTGGTCAGGATGTGACCTTGTTGAATCAACAGTGTGAGGTTGTTAGTTACATTTTATCAACAGCCCAGGAGACTATTTTTGCTCTTGAATAGCATCTTTCCATTTATAATGAATGGACGAGACCTCCTGCCATTGTCTTCTTCTCCACCCCTCCACCTTCCTTGAACAATTCTTCCTTTGGGGATAGATTCATTTACCCCCTGATTTTCCTGTTTCGTCCTCATTGTTTGTCCTTCCTGAGATATGGGCCCCGCTCCGAGTTGATGATTCACCCAGCTTTACAGTGCCACCGGGTTCACGTCCTCAACAACGTGCTGTTTCAGCACTGAACCCACGGGTGAACTAAAATATCATCGTCGTACCCCCTCCTCAAACAAGGGTCACTGCCACTGGAAGCTCTACCTTTATGTATTTAACATAATTCTTCCTGGCTTAGTGTTTGCACAACTGCTCTGAATGGTCCCTGTTTCACCATAACTTTGATTAATGTGTTTTCATTTCATTCAGGCTTGTTGTTACAGTTGCTGGTATAGTAAGAGCAGGTTTTACAGCCTCTCTGGTATAATCCTTCTGCTTTTCATTGCTTCAACAATGTTTACCATCTCGCTCGCGGCAATAAAACACAACTGACATGAAAATGGATTGGAAACACAGCGCACGGTGAGAAACTCGCTGTCGTTTCTGTCTCTTTAAGATCTCGATGGCTTCTCCGCTGCTCCCTCGAGGTCGCTGGCCTTCCTTAGGCCGCCTGCCAACTGCCATGTTACTGTCAAGCGTTTGCAGAAATGCCAGCAAAGCCATTAGTCTAGACCCTTTTCAACAGTCAGCAGGCTGGACAGCGTGAGCAGCACTGTGATGCGAGAGAGACAAAGAGTCTGGCCTTATAAAACTACAACACACATTTGTTTTCCTCCTTTATTTCCTATCACATGTGTTATTGTTCACTTCGGCTGTTATTGCTCTCCCCACATCTCGCTCTGAGACGGCAACCACATGGGACTGAGATGGGGTTTGAGGTTGTGCTTTTATGATGCATAATTATATATGTTGTTGTTTTTTTTACTTTTAAAATATTATCATTAAGGTGTATTTTGTCATTTTTAAAACATGGGAGTGTGAGCTCAGTTACTGTACCTCCATGTGCCCCCTGGTGCTTCACAGCTGCTTCTTGCATTGTTGCCTGTCTCTTGGGGAACAGCAGCATCTGGTGGCTGACTGGAGACATCACACCTTGTTTGTAACCTACTGTACTGACGCTTAATCTTTTGAGTTAGGGAAGTTCACACACAAACCACCAAGCTGTCCCAGTGGAAGAAATGGAGATTATATTATTAGAGGCATCTTACCTGCCACTGTTATACCTGGATTTTTGTCTTACCGTCTGGCCATGATCTATCCTAGTTTAAGATAAGATAAGATCAAATAAGATAATTCTTTATTGATCCCCCATAGGGGAAATTTGGGTGTTGCAGCAGCACAAGCATACAATCAGATAGAAGTATAAAGTATACAAAATAAAAAACTAAAAAAACTATAAGAAACTATATGAAAAAAAGTACAAGTGGAACCTAATAAAAAAAGTACAAGTGGAACCTAAAGTGGCTTAGTGAAGATAAATAACATCAAATAACAAAACAGCAGCAGTGAGAATATGAGGTAGCTAATGCAGCATAGTTATGTCAATAATGCAGCCAAATGTGAATATTGCAACCTGAGAAATAAGATAACGGTCTAGTGAATATATAAATATATACATACATACATACATACATACATATATATATAAGAGATGTATGTACAATTATTAGTTATACACACCTGAATTAAAATCATACCTTTTTTCTTTAACCTGAATCTAAACAAAATTACACACATACCATATTTCTTTCATGTTCAACAAAAATCCTTGAAGTGCTCACAGATGGTGAGTAGCTGATTAGAGTAATCCCAGTTGAAGGGTCAGGCATCCTGGTTGTGTGGTGGTCGATGGGGGGGACCTGTTGCTTCGTTAAAAATCCTCTTAGACGTCAGGTCATGTGACCCCTCTGTGGACCACAGGATGTGTGGAGCCTTGTGGCCATTCACAAGCTGGATGGAGACAATCACACTGCTGCCTAGAAAAAACACTGCATACCTGGTGAGAGATTGTATCTATCCATATTTTCAGAAATACCAGGTTTAAATACAGTGATTTCCATCTGCGCTCCCTTTCTCACGTTTGCTCATTAAGACCAGAATCTGGATGTAACCTCTTCACACATCAGCCATGCCCCTGCACAATCACATCGTGAAAGAGGCCTGGACACAGGACAGGTACGTCAGCAGGACCATGCAACAATACACAACTTTTTAAATGCATGTCTAATCCCAAGATTTTTCATATGAGGCCATCGAAGTATTAGATATCCTCCTTGTGCCATCCACTATTCCCACTGAGTCCTACTGAATGTTTTTACTGCTTTAACACACCCACGTTCCTCTGGTACTAGCCAAGTGGTGCTAAACCAATAAGTATCAAGGGAACGCTTTAATCGTGGCTGTCAGGCGGACGCACTTAGGCCCATTTCACCCTCTGTGACCTGTTATTGTAAGAACGACACTTTGTGCTAAAGAGCTCACTCAGCTATGGAAGATGAGATAAGATGAGAGGCTTTTTATAGACTTTTGGCTGCTGGCTTTGCTCAATTATTTACATAAATCCTAGGATGGATATAAGATTCCAGAATGTAGATAGATAGATAGATAGATAGATAGATAGATAGATAGATAGATAGATAGATACAATAGATATATACAATAGATAGATACAATAGATAGATAGATACGATAGATAGATAGATATATACAATAGATAGATACAATAGATAGATAGATACAATAGATAGATACAATAGATAGATAGATACGATAGATAGATAGATACAATAGATACAATAGATAGATACAATAGATAGATAGATACAATAGATAGATACAATAGATAGATAGATACAATAGATAGATACAATAGATAGATAGATAGATAGATACAACAGATAGATAGATACAATAGATAGATAGATACAAAAGATAGATAGATAGATAGATAGATAGATAGATAGATAGATAGATAGATAGATAGATAGATAGATAGATAGATTAAAAGCCTTCCATAAGTATTTAGCTGACACCAAAATGACACAATCCTAATTAATGATGGAATTGCTACTAGTTACTTATTTCTTTACGTTTCATTAATAATTATCATTGCTTTTGCCCCAGGATTCAAGAGGATGAAGATTTTGCTACGACCATGCAGATGCAAATTCAGGTAAATCCTTTATTTAGATTTGAATAATTTAAAAAAAGGTATAAAATCACACTCCATCTGTTGAAGCTGGAAATACTGAATTAAGATGTTAGAGTTTAGCTACAGATTCTACTGCAGTGTGACCTACAGTATAATAGGTGTGAAGGAAAAACGAAATGGCCAAACATGTTGTGACAGCTGTGATGAAGCTTGCCTGAGCATCCCGGGCGCAAAAAAAAAAAAAAAAAAAGTTTGGGTCTCTGGACAGTGGCCATACATGATAAACAAATCTCCCTCCTCGCGAGCCCTTGTTGGTTTCTCCCGTTGACGTGTTTCTACAGAGCAGATGGCTTTACACATAAATCCTATTAACAACTTTCTGCTGATGGAGACGCAGTGAGTACAGGGCTTTCCCACTCTTTCATTATCTCCACAGAGAAGCCTGTTTTTTTTTTCATTTTCTAACCTCTAAAGAGAAGCAGTGGTAGAGCTGAAGTCAGAGGCCACATCATGTCTGCAGAGAAGGTAAAAGGGTGGGGTTGTGGTTTTGTGGCTTTTTTTTTTTAGTGACTTTCAAATAAGATTACTTCTCAGTGTTCAGTCAGCTGCCTGGTGATGACATGTAATGATATTTGGAGAGTGAGACTGAAACACTTTTGCTGTTCATATGACAACATCTACACTAGGACAGAGTTTAGAGTTGGGGGTGCAATGCATTCATTTTTTCTGTGACTTTTATTTTAATGAATGCTGTTGTGCCTTGTTTGTGATGTAGAATATAGTTAAATGTAAATCTGAATCATAGACATTTAGAAGAATGATTACGTAGACAATAATCTCTGACCCACATGTGAGGTAACTGCTCTGTGTACAAACCTCAGCATAGGAAGTGTTTCATTAGAGTAAGACAGGTTATCAGGTTATCACAGGCAATATCCAGGCCTCAAGACTGGGAAACATCCTGTGGGCAGCTACAGCACAGACCAAACTTCACATCTGTCATTAAGTCGCATCTTGGTTAATGATGTTCAAGTTTATGGAGCTCATCTGCTGAGCAATGCATGTCCGAAAGCATGCATGAGGGATTGACAGCAGCCAGTAATCCAGTCGTCCAAAGCACGTACAGTGTCGTACAAATGCAACTGCAACAGCATTTCCTTCCTCCTTCCTTCTTTAATTTCTACTCTATTTACTTTGAGAGTTTTTTTATTACATGTATGAACAATTAATCAACCGTATTAAGCAATTGTAAAAGAACTCTTGTATCATCAAATGCAGAAACTAGGTCAAAATCCTTGTTCCTTTTGCTCAGTAGGTCAATGTGATTATTGGATCTTAATTTCATAAATCTGTTCAATTAATTCAAATCTTATCAGTGAATTGCAATAATTGCGCAACATGTGCATCATTCAGAATTCGCAAAGCAACGTAAAAAGGTCACTAGCACTCACTAGCTGACACTAGAGTTTCAGATACATTACTTTGCAAGCACAGGCTTTGATTAGAGTAATTAAAAAAAAAAGCTCTGTGGCAGCAGCAAAACAAAATTGTGCTCTGGTGATTTTTCAGAATTTTGAGTACAGCAGACAAAAAATATCCAAGAGCTATAATGAAAAAAAAAAAGCTTCAACCTGTCTTCTCAACTGTTCAATAGAAAACTACAACAGATGTGTTTGCTCATTCATTTAACACAATAACTCATTACTATATGACACATGTCAAATCTGCTGTGATTACTCTGAGTTGTGGACACAAATAGACCTCCATCATGCAGGATCTACATCTAATAGGATTACCTTTACTGTCTCCGCTGGCCGCAATCACACTGACCTCCTTCTCTGTGACTTGGACAGTGACGCATTGTTCCTGTCACTGTACCACTGTGCAGTTAGAGTCCTCACACTTGTCAGACTTGCTTGGTAGAAGCACAACTGGGTTCCCTTTTAAGTCATTATGACATATCATGAAATATGTTTTGAAACTGCTTCAACACCATAGAAAAATGCATGTAAGAACTCTGATCTGTGTGGGAGGACTGAGGGTCCTGAGGGTCCGTGCCCTATTTGGGCTTTACCATAAGTGTGTGTCTAGACAACCTAAATGAAAGCTTATATGGCAGTCATTGAAAAAAGAAGAGCAAATTGGAGGGATTCATGAAGATTTACATTTAGATAAACTATGCAGAAAACAGTTTATTTTAAATACAGAACAACAGACATGAAAGAGTTTGTATATTTATATTAATTAATCATTAATTAATCAAATACCTCCCTTTACTTTTGTGACTCTCCTCAGCAGTTGCCTCATTATTTCTTTCACATAGTAAATGACTGTTTGGCTTGTGTCCTCTCACATGTGTGTTGTAACGTGTGGTTGTAATTTTCGGCGACTGTGATGTCTTCAGTTTAAGTTTCCTAGTCCTCAGGAGGAGGTCTGAGCAAGTTACATAAAACACTTACAAAACTTGTTTTTTGTGTGTTACAAAACTGTATTATCAAAAATAGTAAGAGATTATTCAGTTCTAGAAAATGCAGGTGTGTGTGTGTGTGTGTGTGTGTGTGTGTGTGTGTGTGTGTGTGTGTGTGTGTGTGTTATTTCATCCAGCAGCCCTGTTGCTTCATGCACTTCCTGTGCTTATATCGTAAATACAAGCAACTTAACATAAAGCTTTGCCAGAAGCTAAACATATTTATTACTATTATTGCTATCAAAATACAGCTGTCTTACTGCGCTGATGTGGGGATATTCTTTATGTGATTTAATGTAAACCACTGAAGATAAAACTTCTATTTCTGTTTTATCATAGAACAACAATATTAATGGTTGTAGAACGAGTAACAGTGAAATTATTTTAAACCTTTTTTTTCTTTCTGCCCCTCGCTTCACATCTGGTGGTGAGTTACTGTTACTAATGAATGCTATTTTTAGGAAGTATTCCAAGATTATTTATTATATTTATCCCAGTTTGTATTTTGTCCATTTGTCCTTTGTCTCACCTCCAGTCTGTTTTGTATATTTAAAGAAAATCTGCAGAAGCCCAAAAAGAAGAAAGAGGAGACAAATGGCACAACAGAAGCCAAACTGAATGGAAAAGAGGCCAAGCCCAAAAAAACAAAGACCAAGAAAAGTGAAGATGCATCAGAAGACGACAGTCCTGCCATCCAAAGTAAAGAGCTCAACAGAGACTGTGAAATTATAAGCATTTCCTACGACGAAAGCAGATGGCAAATTGTGATGCTTCTACTGTGATGGTGGTCACATTGGTTAAATCATTATTTCCTTATCAAAATTATAGATGGAAAGAAGGTGAAGAAAAAGAAGCCAGAAAAAGATAAAGAAGAACCAGAGAAGGAAAAAGAAAAAGAGCCAAAAAAGAAAGCCAAAAGTGCTCCAAAGAAGAAGAAAGGTACCAGACTTCACTTTCATTTAACTCCATGCAAATAAACTCTTAATTCAAATGCATTTTGGAAATCATCCCTTAGAAAAGAAAGTAATCTTCTAATTACTATTGTTCCATCTCTGTAGGTTCAGGCACAGATGACGACGACGACGATGATGATGATGAAGACACCCCCAAAAAGAAGACAAAGAAAAAGACAACAAAGGACACGTCTCCATCTGCAACTACCAAGGAGAAGAAATCTAAATCTAAAGGTATGACCAGAAGCAGGAAAGCACTTTTCTAAAGGCATTACCAGTGTGATCTAAACCACAGTTATAAGGCCAGACTAATGTTGTTAAGAGGATTAGATGATTTTATTGTGTAACGGTGAGTGAGTGGAAACACTGACTTGGTGGCAGAGGCAACAAAACACAGCAGTCGAATGAGCAGCTGAGTACTCATCTGTGGAAAATGCCATTAAAACAACCACAACGTTCAAATCCTGACAATTTTCCTTTTTAATTCTACTTAAAATTTACAGTTAAAAGTGGACGAGTTTGGGCCAGATTTGTGTGTAGCCTTTTGTTGAAACTTTTATTTTGCAGGAGGTCTGGAGAAAATGATGTCAGACCCTCGATGTTTGTTTTTCCAAACACATTCTCAATTAGTGTAACTTTAATTAGAAAACACTGATTATCCAACTAACTTGCTCGGTTATGACCCTTGTGAGAATAACTGAAGACCTGCAGGGACTCAATAAACCTCGAGCAATGAAATTTAGTGCAGACATTCATGGTCCCCAGATGATGAATTCTAATGACTCTGGTGATCCCCTGGCCTTTTCTGTGGCACTGCCAGGAGGTTGATATTTGTTATTTGGATATGGCAACTATTGGATGGAATTCCATGAAATGTGGTTCAGACATTCATGGTCCCCAGAAGATTATGAATGACTTTGGTTGGTATTTATTATATTTGATATTTGTTAGTTTGAGTGATATGTCAACTATTGGATGGATTGCCTTGAAATGTGGTAAAAACATTTATCCTCCCCTCAGGGTGAACAGAACCACTAGCATGGCTACAGACTAATCTAGTCTTGAAATATTCATCCAGTGCGTCAGAACAGAAAATTGCTAGCAATAACGTCACTGTTATACTTTTGGGGGAAAAAACAATATGAACATGACAAACCTGTCTTTTACAGCGTGGGCAGGCCCAACTTCTAAAGTGTGTCACTCATTATTCCTTTGACTTCAGCTAAGTGTTAGTACAAAGATTAAATTTCAGAGATTTGAATTGAGACCTTATAGAGATTGCAAATGAGCTATCCATCACTTCAGTAGTGATTGATCTACTCATTTGGTTGGATCATCTCCACAGATTTTGCCTCTGAGCTGAACTTAACCTTCCTCCACCTCAGAGCGGCCGTCAGTCATTTCAGGAGTAAAACCTGCTCAAACTTGTACTTGCAGCTCCCTGCTCCTCCTGTAAAGTGAAGCAAAGCCAGCTGCTCTGTTTATGGTCATTAAGGAAATGGGTTTAATTATATCAGTAGTTAATTTTTTTAGTGGCTATAGCAAATACATTTTTAGAACTACATTTTGCTGGCCTTGTACATTACCTGAGTTTTCGTGTTTGTGAATTCATAATTTTATTTCATTTTATTAAGTATATTATGTGCAGAAAAGTTATTTATATAGTAAGTAACACACACAAACAAACACAATTCGCAAAGTGATTCCAATCAAAATGGACTTCTGTTCATTATTTCACAGTTCATTATTTAAACAATGTAATTTCAGAAATCAATTTTCACAACATAATTCATCTATCCAATAATATGATGCACCACAAAGTTTTGTTCAAGCGGCACAGACAATGATCACCTGACTCTGCAGTTGCCCTCAGCTCTACAGAGCTTTTTAGCATCTTTCAGCTCTTTGTTTTGGTTTTCTGTCCCAAAACACACCGCCAGTTCACTCTCTCTGCTCTGATAGCATCACAGTGTTTTCAGCAAAAAACTTGTCCGGCTCCTTATTGGAGGTTAAAATTGTAACTAGTTCTGAATTTTGTTTTTATTTAACTGTGTGTTGCCTTCTTCATGTTTATAACAAGATGCCAGTTTCATATCTAACAGCATGTTCGGTCTTTAGTCACATTTAGACTAATCGGTCAAAGCCATTTTTTCCAGTGATAAGACATGTTGAAATGAGTTCAATGATTTTTAACCATGTGCTTTCAATTGCGAAAGTCCATCAATGCCAAAACTACACAGGAAACACAACCAGCTTTGAGCAGTTATCCATGAGTAAGTTGAGATATGAGACTGCGTTGGTGTCTGATTCATCGCTGTGGAACAAGTTTTAAGAGGAAGTGTTGACAGCGTTGTGACTGTAATCGAGGTTTTGAGGACACAAGGCTCGTGCCTCTAGATTTGAGCAGGGAATTAGGCATCATTTGCTGAGATATTTTCCAAGTTATGCACGCTCGGTTTTGGCGGTTTGTGTCCTTCGCATGTCAACTCCGACTGAGAGCATATCTGCAAGTAATGTCAGTCTCCTTCCCAGTGTCCTTCATCTGCCTTTTCCTTCGTCTGAAATACTTTAACTGTAAAAGATATGAACCAGACATAACCCTAGCAGCCAGATTCAGCTGAGTTCTGTTGAAACCTGAATCCTTCTCACGTTCTCAAATGCTCAGAATTTGATGAACTGGCTGGACGAAACTGTGAGAGCAAATTTCAGTCTTAACACAGAAAATCTGTGCTGGTCTCAGCTCCTTGCTTGTTGATTGATGACGGTTTACTTCTCTCCAAGTCCACTATCTAATACTTAGGAATGAAATGCTCGTTATTCACCTTTGAAAAAACAGATTAAATTCCTCAGTCTGTGCTCAGACAATGCTCCAGTTCGGTATCACATTCAAGGATAGATTTTTAAAATTTTACTTTTTTTTCTCATTTCTCAGAGGACAAAGATTCTGATGGAAAAGAAAAAAAGTCTAAGTCAAAGGAGAAGGACAAGAAGAAAGAACCAGCTTCAATGTTCCAGATAAGTGGAGAAAAAGACTCAAAAAGCAAGAAGAAAGGTGATTAAAAGTAACTTCACTCAAAAGTTTGCCTTCGCCCAAGTCATTACGAGACCTTGCCACATGGATGACTCTAAAATATAAAGCATGAATTTTGATGCTAATGTTGACTTTATTTTAGTAGGAGTTCTTCAAAAACTGAAATTCAAATGAAAAACTTTTACCTGTTCCCTGAGCAGCTGCCAAATCAGACAGTGACGACAGCGAAGAGGAGACAAAGTCGACCAAAGCTAAGAAGAAATCCACAGCCGCCTCTTCATCCATGTTCCAAATATCAGGAGACAAAGACAAAGACAAAGACAAGAAGGAGAAGACAAAGAAGAAAGGTAGGTTTATCTGTGACTTTATCCTTCTTTTGAGCCACTGAAAAGTACCTAACTGTATAATGTTGTTGTCTACTCCAGCAAAGGCAGAAGACAGCGATGATTCCGATTCAGAAAAAGAAGAAAAATCGAAGAAGAAAAAAGGCAAAGGGAAGAAGAAAAAGGTATCTCAAATCACACAGTTCACCTGTGAATAAGTTTAATGCCACGTTACACAGGCAACATTTAATTTCAATCCAGACATTAAACACCACATGAACTTCTTAATGCTTCTTTTGCAGGAAAGACCTCCAACACCTGAGATTGAGTTTGACGACTTGGAGAAATTTGTGATGGAGCCGGCTCCGCAGGGCGTCACCGTCAAATGCAGAGTGACCCGAGACCAGAGAGGGATGGATAAGAGCCTCTATCCTCTGTATTACCTTCACCTGGACAATGAGAAAAAGGTCATTATGTTAGATTATGTTTGGCATTCGAAGCAACAGTAATGTAAATCAATTGTCAACAAGAAGCCAGATTAGGATTAAGACAATTAAGACGAGATAAGTAAAACAGACGTTCTATGCATTACACATTAGATCATCCTCTCTCTCTCTTTGCTTATCATTTTTTTCTTTGCAGACGTTCCTGTTGGCCGGGAGGAAACGAAAGAAAAGCGCAACTTCAAATTACCTCATCTCCATTGATGCCACCGATTTATCAAGAGGTGGAGAGAATTTTGTTGGAAAGCTGAGGTCTGTTGCACTCCAAAAATCAATCATTCATTGAGAAGCAGCCTTCAAAATGTGTAACATCAGCCAAGCATTCCTTCATTCTTTAATGTATTTTTCTTTAATATATCGTCCAGGTCCAATTTAATGGGGACTAAGTTCACAGTATTTGACAATGCTCTGAATCCAGACAGAGCTCTTCCAGACATGTCTAACGCACGGCAGGAGTTAGCAGGCATCATCTATGTAAGTCATCATAAATGCTCTGCACCGCGTGTCATGAACAGAGTACATTTGATTTAAAAACTTGTTACTATAAATTGACTTACTTCTGGCAACAGGAAACAAATGTCTTAGGGATGAAAGGCCCCAGAAGGATGACAGTCATCATTCCAGGGATGAACAAGGACAACGATCGAGTACCTGTCCGACCAAGAAATGTAAGATTTCTTTTTGAAAATTAAATTATTTTTATTGATTTGATGTGAGAAGAGCAGAATGACTACAAAATTTTAAAAAATTCTGAACAGACCAGGCCACCAGGGGTAGTATATAGAGTAATTACATACATAAAAAATGAAATTCCAAGTCTCAACTTTGCCACAAGAAAAATGAAATAGAATAAAATGAAAAAGAAAGGTGGAGATAAGAATAAAATTGGGTGAGCTGTTTTATTATGGCCACTTCAAGTCCATTATAGTCTCTTACAGTCTCCAAAAGGAAACTAAAACAGACCAGAACCACCCAATCTTCACCTGTCCATTATGCATACAATTCCTGTGTTTAGTGAGATCATTGTTTACAAGTACACAACTATTCTTACTTTTATATGTCCAGTGTTTGCTTTTTAATTCCTCGCGGTCGATGATTCTGCTCAGAGAAAGTGTAATTTAATAACTGGGATTATAAAACAGGCACCTCCAGCCGTGTATAATTTGACTTGTTGATTCATGTGTGTGACACCACCAGATGACTCATTAGCAAAATCAGGCATCCCAGAATCCTCTGCTATGCACAGTGTCAACAAATTACATCCATACTGCTCACTTGATTTAGGGTATGTTGTCTGTTTATTATGAGGGCAACACAAGGCCAGCTCGTAAAATCACTGCGCTCTATCTTAGTGTTTTTTTTCCTGACTTATGTTTTGCCAATTCTTCGCAGGAATGTGACGGCTTGTTGATAAGGCACCAGAATAGAAGGATGGAAAATATGATCGAGCTTCACAATAAGACGCCTGTGTGGAACGAAGAAACTGCGTCTCATGTGCTCAACTTCAATGGCAGGGTCACCCAGGCCTCCATCAAGAACTTTCAGATAGTTCACAGCAAAGACTGTGAGTACTCTAATCTATCTATCTATCTATCTATCTATCTATCTATCTATCTATCAATATTTTTTTGCATAATCCTTGTCTTCATTTTGAAAGATCCCAGCAAGGATCATTATTTTGTCTATTAGTTAAATATCCTGAAGCTAATGAATGGATTATTAAATCAAATTTGGAAAAGCCATTCATGTTCACCTCAGGATGAATTGTATTGATTTTGGTCCAATTATTTTTCATCTATCATTATCATCCGGTCGACATTTCAAATTGTACAATACGTTGGATCAAATGAGGAATTTGATCCAATAAAATTAATTTAGCTAAAACTGATAAAACTAGAGACACGCCCATCAGCTTCAGCTGTACTTTATGTTTTGTGCTAATTCCGTTAGCATCCTAACATGTTAATTAATGATGGTCAACGCCATGCCAACGTTCACATTTAGCTCTGATCTCAAAGTTGAATTACCTTCGCCAAGGAGGTTATGTTTTTGCCGGCGTTGGTTTGTCGGTTTGTTTGTCTGATTTCGCAACATAACCCAAAAAGTTATGAACAGATTTTGAAGGATTGTTCAGGAAATGTCCTTTCTGGGACAAGGAACAAATGATGCGGAAAACCGCCATTATGGAAATGTCGATTTTCGTGTATAACTATTAAACTAAAAATGATATCAATGCGATTCCAATTGCTAAGGGTATGTTTTTATGGTCCATAAAAAGGAATCCATTGAAATATATAAATCAAAGGTAGGACTAATATTTTGGGGTGTAAATCACAATAAACTGGGGGAACTGTGCTGCGCTCTCCGAGTGCTTTTCTAGTTTCTAATAACTTTCATTTGGCATCTCAATATCATCCTGCCATTATTCAAATTTAAATAAACAAATATTTATTGTTTTTATTTCTATTTACCTTCCTTGCCTTTTACAGTGGACTACATTGTGATGCAGTTCGGCCGAATAGCTGATGACATTTTCACGCTGGACTTCAACTACCCGCTGTGTGCCGTGCAGGCCTTCGCCATCGCTCTCTCCAGCTTCGATGGCAAAATTGCGTGTGAATAGCAGAAAGATCCCCAGTTGTCTACTCACACTGAAACCAGTATGTTACCAGCCCACCCTCACATCACAACAGCTCATGTCATTGGACTCGCCCTCAGCACTTTTCTGTGATGAGCACAGATAAGTGATGCTTCCTTGAATGTGACAATACCCGCCGCTGTGCTGTCGCCTTTGTGTCCGTGTGATTCACTGCAGGAGTAAGAAACAAAATTGGTCTCTTATTATGATCTGATCTTGCACAGAATGGCGCAGGAGAGTCCCGGTTTTGTCTGAATCATCTGATTTCTGTGAATCGCTGACGGACAGACATCACTTCCAAGGACTCCATTGACTGCAGAGTTGTGGATTTATTGAGGGGATGATGATGCACGAGGTGGATGAAGGTGTTTTATGTCGTGTGTCAGATGTGACCATGAAATACAAACACACCAAAAATTAAGTCATTAAATTCTGTAAGATTTCAGGAATCTATACAACACACTATTACTCAAAGCAACCAATATCTTTCAAAGAATTAAAACTCTCTCTCTTCCTCAACAGATATATTTTAGTTACTTTAGTGAAACTTCCTGGTGTCAGACATCCTTAGAGTAACATGACATAGAGGTGAAATATTTTGGATTAGGAGTGTCTTTAGTTCTTGGTATCTCGTGTTAACATGTCATATTTTGACAAAATATTCGGTAACACTTTATTTGACGCCTATCTCTATAATGCATTATAAATGTATTTATTATGCGTTATAATGAAATTATAGCACTGTATAATACCTGACCTTATAAGTGATGATAAAATGCTTTATAGTGTTTATGTGTTATGATTATTGCTATAAAGCATTATGATCATTTATGAGTGGTTATAACTATAGTTATACAGTGCTATAATGTCATTATCATCATCATCATTATAGAGATAGGCGTCAAATAAAGTGTTACCAAATATTCTAATTAAGTTTTATTTCTCTTCTCCATCTGACTCCATCTGATTTGAGCTCCTGTAGGTTTTTCTATAATGTGTTTTTTTTTTTGTTCATTTTGTGAAATTATTTTTCTTAACACTGCCTTTGTTGCATTTCTAGGCTTATTGTAATAACATCATTTAATAAAGCACGTGAATTCATTTCCTTGAAGTCAACATTCATTGTATGAATACACACCATTTACTCTGCAGCCCCAAAATGCTTAAATATTACAATATATAAAGGGTGTCTAGTAACAAAGTGGTTAAGATGTGCACAAAACTAAAACAGATCCTTTCTGACATATGCTCAATTGAATATAGTTCAAAGACAGTATATTTAATATATAAGATAAGATATACCTTTATTCATTTATGTATTAAATATATTTAATGTTTGACCTCATCAACTTCATTGATTTTTGTAAATATCTGCTTATTCTGACTTTGATGGCAGCAACATGTTTTAAACAAGTTGGGACAGGAGCAACAAAAGACTGTGAAAGTTGTGGACTGATCCAAAAACACCTGGATCATTCCACAGGTAAACAGGTTCATTGGTAACAGGTGATAGGATCATGATTGGGTATGAAAGGTTCATCCTTGAAACACTCAGTTGTTCACAAGCAAGGATGGAGAGAGGTTCAACACTTTGTGAACACATGATTGTATAAAGGAGATAATACATGGGCCTGTTTTTATTTTATTTTATGTTTTACAGTGTCCCAACATATTTGTAATTGGTTGTATATAACCACAACATCTCCAGTCTGATTCCAGTCAGTGACCTCTGTTGCACTTCATCCCTTTGTCTCTATCTCTCAATACATGTCTTTTATCTCTACTATCCCCATCAAAGAAGCTCATGGATTTTGCAGACAGTCCCCCCTATATCCACAATCCCTTTCTTAAAGCCTTATAACATAGGTTTTGCTTATCTCTTAGAATGGTGATTCAGTATGTTTTATGACGGTATCATCTTCTTTGAGCTGGCAGATAATCAGAAAGACTCCTTCGAGTTGAAAGCCTTGAGAGACACCCACACTGTTCCCCAGCAGTTGCCTGACATGTTGAGAGGAGCTTCACTCAGGATGAAAAACCTGTTTGAGCCGAGAGCCTTCAGAGTAAGTGGAGAGGTGTGTATTCTGCCTCAACCTGCTCAGGCAGTTGTCCAAACTCGCAGATTAAATGAAGCCTGAAGCTGGCAGCTCCTCTGGACAGATGCTGTGAGGTGAGTTCTTCTGCCATTGTCTTTGTCTGTTACGTGACTTCCAGCTAAACAACCCGCCAAGATAACTGCTGTCATTCTTGAGCACTCGTACAACTAAGGCATCAACAAGTGAGCCATTTTCAGACCATTTGCATATACAGGAGGTCTGAATTTGTGTCTTTGTATTGGTGGATAAATACATCCTTTTCAAGTGTTGCAATGATGTTGTTGACCAACAGAAGGAGCTGTTGCTGGATAGAAATGTACTCAAGGTCTGAATTTATATTGTTAAATAAATAACTTAGAGAGAAGGGGAAACAACACTGGGGTCATAGCTTGACCTTTTGATTTATTCTGTGAAAAAGAGTCTATATGATACTTGACAGCAATCTGATCACGTGTGATATCTTTTATAATTTACTGCATTTCTTTTGAAGTTTTCATCCAGCTACACTTTTGGTTTACTATTTCACAAGCAGACCTATGATGCAAGTGTATAATTATAGCAGCGTATAACAATCAAACAGTGTATGTCATACTTATATTTAGTTTAATAATCCTACAGTAAATCCCTCAGTGACTTTAATGTGGAGTCATACAGACAAAGTTGTGAAATATGTCAGTGCTCTAACAGAGAAATATTCCATTAGAAGTGAAAGTCCAGCAGTGAGCTCTTTACCTGAGTAAAATACAGTATGGTAGGTAATAAAGTATTAAAGCAAGTGACTTCATCAACTTTTTGACCCACAGCAAAACATCAACTTTGATCAAAAATAGAAACTTTTAATTAAAAGTCCAATTTTAATCAACAAACTTATTAGCATCTACACTCCAGACTAACCCTTTAGCATCCATTTTTGCCCATTTTATTTTTCCCATTTAAGTAGCTTTAAGGTTTTAAAAAATCATCTTGCTCCACACTGTGTGACAGTATAATGTTTATATTCTTTATCAGCTTGTTCCATCACTTTACTGAAGCTATACGATGTCTACACAGAGGCTAACCCATGACTGTTTGTGCCTGGGGTTTGACTCATTTATTCCATCTTCTTATAATACTCTAGATGTCGTGCAACCGGAGAATCAGACTTAATTACCATTTGATTTTAGTCTTTAAATCACTGAACAAATCTGAGATGTGGGCGGTGATTTAGAGGCCTTGATGTCTTGTGTATCATTTTATGAGTCATGAAATATATGTTAACGAGGGACATTTACTCAAGTATTGCACTTAACTATACTGTTAAGGTAATTATGATATAATTGTATTCCACTTTATACTTCACATTTCAGAGGCAAATACTGTACTGTTTATGCCACCACATTTATTTTTTGACAGCTATAGCTAGTATATTGTAAAATATGATGTGAAATGGATCAATGTTAACACATTATTAAAAAAAATAATCCACTCATATATTTCATATTTATTTTGTTTTATATTATTATGGCTGTGCAAAAATATCTAAAAAATATGTAAAACAGCTGCATGATGAAGTTGCTGATAATACTTCTACACTTTCTTATGAGTCAAAACTTGAATGCAGGTTTTTTGCAGTACTAGTAATACACTGTAGTATTATTACTTTATTTAAGCAAAGGATCTAAATACCTCTTCCATCATTGCATTTCATACATATTTCCCTAATGCAACCTGACACCAGAAGATGCATGTTAATATCTATATTAATCTGGATATTTTGATGTATGTGTGTGTGAGGTTTTAGGGGGCAGGAAGCTGCAGCTCAGTGTGCAGACTTTTGTGGGCGTGGCCTGTGTAGAAGTCCCCGCCCCCGGAGCTTGTTGATTGACGCGCAGCAGTGGCTCCTCCTTGAAAGTCTTTTTTTTTTCTCCTCCCTCCCCCTTCGTTTTCCAGTGTAGTGCGTTGATTTCATACCAAAGTCATACTTCACATTCCACTTATACTGTCAAACCTCTGAGAAATATTACGGAAAACAACAAGGCGCCAAATTATAACAAAGTAACTAAAGTGACCAGCTGATCTCAGTGAAAACAAGAAGGTGAGCTGCAGAATAAAAACAGGTAAGTTCTGCTCTCATGGTGCTTCTTTCTGTTTTGAGCCTTTTCTGGGCAGTTTTTTCATGCAGCTTGTCTCGGTGAAGTTTTCAGATCATTGTCATTTTTCACATTTTTCCGCGGAGCTGCTCGCGTTGGGAGGGAAGAAAACATTTGCAGATTGATAGTCTATTGTGTTTGACTTTGCCAGTGTGCAGGGAAATCTGTGACAGGCTCTGTGCAATCATATTTCCACCGGTCCATTGACACACACACACACTGTTATAGAGAAGAAAAAAAAACAGACACACACACACACACACACACAAAGCTGTTCTTTTGACAGCACAGAAGTGGGCCAATATGTTTGTCTTGTGTCTCGCACAGTTCATACCTGGATCCAAGACTTCCAGACTTGTTCCTCAGCAGGAATCCAGCAGTTTTTTAACCTACAGGCACAGAGACAAACAAAAAGACCATTTGGAGGAATACACAACTTCAGTCTTGGTTTGGAGCTCTGCATCCCAAAGGTAAGACAAGTTGTTGATTTGTCTGCAAATGAAGGCTCCTGATCTTGAATGTATTAGAAAAAGCTTCTTCACAACAACATTTTTTTTCTTTTTTTGTGCTGCAATGATCATATTTAAATTTATTAACCAGAACACAAATTTCTATTTTCACTCCATTTTGGTCTCTTTTAAAGATTAATTAAAGAATATTCCCATTTCACTTTTGTTTGCATGCATTTAATGTTAGAAAAAAAAACTTTTTAAAAACATAGATTTATTTATGTACAAACAACTTGCACACATAAAATGTACAACAACATATTGTTTAAGTTAATTTATACAAAAATGACAAGTAAACCAATCAGGAACTACATGTCTGTATACCAGAAAATATTTATCACTGTTATTATCCCACCAGATTTTATTTAGAAATGCCAAACCACATGTATTAATGGATAAGCTGATCACAAAAAATCTCTTGAAAAAAATGTCAAAACTTTTATCAATTTATTTCTGAACCCATAAAACGTATGTGACGTATTTTAGGCTGCTGAAGTTTGTGTAAAAATAACTGGACTTTTGTGAGTGTTCACCTAGAAATACAGGACAAAATATAATGCAGTTTGTGTTGATAGTAAATATTTTTACATTTCTAATTACCTTTGTTAATTATGTATTTATGTCATATTACATTGCCATTATTTCAATTATAAAAAGATAAATCTGTAGAAACTTTTTTCTTTCTTTTGTCCATGCCAACAAACAGAGCATGTGATGATACTCTGCAAAGTCCTACTAAGTACATAATTCACAGGTGAGGATTTGAGATGCATGGATATGTATGCGAGCTAATTGTTTAATTATACGCAGGCCACCTCAGGCTACACCTGCTCTCCGGCTGTGTTGTTGGTTCAGGCTCGGGCTAAGGTTTTTTTTTCTGCTTCTGTTATGACCGAGTCAAATATTTTAGCTGATTAGAAAATGTAAAAACGACGTGTTAGCACCTCCTTCATGCTAAATCTGTACAGTCATATGAGCTGCAGAGTTAAATCAGTGCCAGTCAACAGGTTTGACTAAACAACAGAATGCAGTCTGTCAGGTTGGTCACAGTAAGCAGAATAACCTGTTAACGTCTCTGTTTGCCCGCGCTCTCTCTCTCTCTTACTATCTGTTTTTGTTTCAGCAACACTCCTTAAAGTTATAAAAAGTCATTTTTCCACAATATGTATTTCATATTTTTTGTATATTTTCAAGTATGTGTGGAAACGAAGCTCCACAACAGGGCAGCAGCTGCTCTGTCTATAATCCATATGGCTGTGAATTTAAACACTACAGGCGTTTGGTGAGGTCTTTGAAGTCGGGCAGTGTCTGTCTGAGCTCCAATCTTTTGACGAAACACTGATATAGAAGATGATCAGATAACGTTTGCTTTTCCAGTTGGCTGTTTTCGGTCTCGGTTGAGCGGCTGAATCGACAGTTTGAGCTTTTCTTAAGAACTATTTTCTATTAACATGTGGAAATGATGTTCTGAAACGCAACAACCAACCAGTCTAACCAAACAATGTGTCCTTGGTAAATGAGACACGCCAAGATGCCTAATAATAGATTTAGATGCTGATGGGTAAATCTGGAAAGGATTAAGCATTCTGCTGCTCTGACAGATTCCCCTACATTGTTTTATGCAGCATGAATGCATCAGGCCTCCCAATGTACAATGTGGTCTTCTTTTTTTTTTTTTTTTTTTTTTTTCCTTGAACGTACTTTATGTTTCTCAGCCGTTGTGCATTTAGCATGTACGCTGTGTTCTTGTGTGAGGGTTAAATATGGAGGGAAAGTTTTACGGCTGTAACCCATGTCGCGGAGGTCAATTAGATTGCTTTGGGTGATATACGCTAAAAGTGGCTGTTTTCTCTCTTTTTACTCCCCATCTGTGTCCCTTCAGGCCGTTTATCAAAAGGAAGAGTTAATGAGCACGTGCCCTCTTCGTGAGTGTTAAAACGGTCTTGAGTCCTCTGATGTTTTTGATTTCTGCAACATATGTTGAATGAGAGAGACACTGGAGATATTTCAAATCGTTTGTGACATTCTGCTGATTCCACAGCTGAAGTGCATCCTTTCTTTGCCCTGTTTACTTGGGTGCAGGTCTGCTGACCGTTTGTCAGCAGCAGCTTCGCCCGTTTGTGTTAAACCCACAGAAGAACGGCTAATGAGCTTTTGCCCATTTGTGCAGACGCTGGTTGCTTTTTAGCACCATCCCCAGAAGTGCTTGTCCAAATGGTGGACACTTGCCCCTCTGTCAACCCAGATCTGAACAAATACCACTTATGTCTGCGTGGTGAGCACACAGAGGGCCTCAGAGAAAAGTCTGCAGCCCTCAGCAGAAGGACATTAATGACAATCCTGAGCACAATGTGCGGCCTAACTAGCAGCGCTTGTGATAAAGTGTGCACTTGTGTTGATGAAGAGGATATTGTGCCTTCAGCTACTTATCACAGTGATACAAAAGTTGCTGCGACCAAAAAGTAATGAAGCACATCTTGAAACATATACCTGTTATAATCCCACAGTAACACAATTTATCAACATTGTATTCACGTTAATGCACTGCACATGTTTACATATGCTCCAAACCATGAGGTTTTAACAGATAAGCTTCCTGGCCTCCTATTCGGACCAGCTCAGGGGAGGAGCCGGGGAGTGGCCTAGAACAGTATAGTCTTTGTGTCAGTTGTCCCCAAGTTGCTAAACGTTTTAGTTGTTCTTTCTCTGGCGACCGACTGTTCGCAGTGATGTTCCATATAATATGTACTCTGAAGAGGAAGAGCTCATAAAAAAAATGTCTGCGGGATTGTGTGTGTGTGCCAGTGTTTGTGGCTCCTCCGGCCTCCATTATAGATAACAGGAGGCTCCCTCTAACGCTGGGCCCGTCTGGTGTTTCAGAGACGTGTGTGTGTGTGAGGCCTGTGTGTCGCACTGGAGCTCCAGTGACCCAAGGGCACTCATGTGAAACCCCTTTAATCCCTGTGCTCAGAGTGTTTTGGGTTGGGGGATGATCTCCTTCTACAGCACCGAGTTGCTCGCTTTGGTTGCTCCTAATATAAAACAACACAGGTGTCTGAGTGATTCTGAGGGCGATCGGGCCTTTTAGGAGTATAAGTACACACATTAAATTCTGTTCCTGGTTCAGCTTTTTTTTCTGTCTAATCATAGCTTTTCCTTGTGAAAATCCCTTCTATATGGCCCTGATCAAAGCCATGGCTGCTTTTAATGCCTTGTTCCACAATTTATATGGTTAGATGAGTTATTGGCTGGTGCATTCTGCTGCAAAGTTATGCATGTCTTAAAGGTTTCACAGATTATGGCTTCAAACCGCTCCTCTCACCACAAAATGACCAATTCAGGCTAGAATGGCTTCTCCGCTACGTTCCCTGGAAAATTTCCGATTAAAATGCTGATTCAGGCTGTTCAGAAAAAAAAAAAAAAAGAAAAAAGAAAAAGCTCTCTGGCGCACTCGACCCGTTTTGTGTCAGTCTTTCCCTCCTCAACTGGATTTAGGCTTAAATCTCTCGAAGTGTTACAATATCGAGGTAGATATTGATCGCCAGCAGAGTTAAACCAGAACAATGAATGAATGAATAAAGCCTTATGTTCGTGCTCTGGCTGGACGTGTGATACTGATTTATCTGGAGTCTCTCAGTGACTCATTTAGGAAACCAATAACCTCTTCTTACCTCAGAGTGAGTTTGCCTGTTTCTCCGCTGTGTGATTTGTTTACAGCACGACAACAAATAAGAATCAGTTGCGGTGAGCTTAATGGCGTAAATGTTTGAAGGAAAAAAAAAAAAAAAAAACTCAAATCGTTTTCACACATTTTCATTCCTGCGTGCGAGACGTTCATCTGAACATTAGTGTTTTTCTTGGTCGTGCAGCTGGTATCAAACTGCAAATGTTTGACTTGACAAGGGGTGCATGTGGTGCGTATGTATGTGTGTGTGCCTCAACTTTTCCCTCTGCCTCTCTTTTCTGCCTCTTTGCCGTGTGAGCTGTTGGCTGTCCGGCCCTCCTCTCACTCTCAGCTCTGATTGTTTCCTGAGCGCCGTGCCAGATAGGAAGTAGGAGGAAGTTATTGGAGGAGCTGGAGAGAATTTATTAGGGCCAAACACAGACACAGGAGGGAGAGGAGGAGGAGGGTGGTGACTCTGATTTTTTTTTTTTTTTTTTTTTCGGAGATGGGTCTTTCACGAGTCTGAGGAAGGCAGGCAAACTGACACGCCAGCTCATCACCTTCGATTTATTTCCTGAATCAAGCAGCAGGAATAGGGTTAAACACGTGCTGCAAATGCATCTACGTGCGTTTCTGTGTGTCAGAGGGAAAAAGGCAGTGTTTCCAGTTCTTGTCAGAGAGCAGCTTTCCTGGCCTGGAACCTAAAATGTTTTCTTTATCTGTAATCTGACCTCAGAGAGCAGCTGCTCCTTCTGCCACCAAGTCCTGTTGTTTCCCCTGTCAAGTGTGTGTTTGTGTGGCTGTTGGTGTGTGTGTGTTGGAGTGTGTGGGGGGGGGGGGGTTGTCACTGTGACATCTGTGAGCGCCCCTCAACCTTAACAAGATGTGTGGAGGAGTTTTAGGCAGTGGATTTGTTACTGTGTATAAATGTTAAGTTCAGTGGAGGTGTATTTAACTCTCAGCTAAGCAGGGGGGCTTTCAGCTGCCAGCAGGGGTCCGGGCTTTGCCAACAAGTGTCCCAACTCTCGCAGCAACTTAACAAAGGCTGCATTTTTAAAGGCATGAATAAATCCTGCAGCGTACTGGTTAACAAACAGATGGAGGTATATACAGTACATTATGCCAGTGGGCAATGATGGAGAGACATGCAAGCACAACAGGCTCGATGGCTCGAAAGTGGAAGAGACAGATTTTGAAGGAAATCTGTTAACAATCTGCTTTGGGACATGAGTCAGGAGAGTTGAGTCATGGTAATGAGGGTGTACAGACTCATGGATAGGAGACTGAGGCGGATTTTCATGTAGTGCTTGTGTGTGATACAACCAAAAAAATCAATGGTTACTTTGATAACAAGAAATAATATAAAATACCAGTAATAGAATTGTTTCATTCGTTATGTTTAAGTTGGATCTTAAAGTTCTTGTGATGAGTATTTTTATATTTTAATGACTGTGTGTAAGGTTTGTAGTGATCAACTGTGTTTCAGTGTTACAGCATTTTAGCATCTTTCAGCTCCTTGTTTTGGTTCTATGACACACAGCTTTATTGTTTTGGTTCAGTCTGAACAATCAATGTTGTTTTTAGCAAAAGCCTCTGACAAACCTACTGTACACTACCTTCCCAGCACCAAATAGAAGACAGACAAAGATCAGTGTTTAGGAACAAAATAGCCAGATATATTTTCGGGAGTTGGTGGAGACCAAAACAGAGATGACAGGAGAGTGAATATTGGACATCAGGTGGACAGAAACACAAGTTCAAATAAATGCTAATGTTGCTGTGTATCTGCTGAATGTGTAAATGAACAAGTTGGTGTCTCAGCTTTATAATATGTCAATGACACCAAATTGTCTTACGATAACTGTACGATAATTGTAACGATAGATTCTTCTGATTAGCATTCATAGTGCTTTGTTTTGAGTAGTCATGAACAGCAGAACGAAGACAAGATGCTTGAAGACAACCAGTCCCAAAAGCACCCGAGAACATTTGCATCGATTTAAGCAACAGTCATGTTGTATCAGTTTTCTGTTTATGCTCCAAATGTGACTCACATCAGGTGCACGAAGATGGCTTCCTCTTTAGTTGCTGTCATCCGATGCTCCAGTTTTGTCCCACGATACAAAAAAAAGCATCAGACGTTTCCTGCACAGATTTTCTGTCTGAACTGGCCTGAGAAAATGCATATTTGTCTTTTCGGGTTGCCTTTCGGTATTTACAGCATTTTTAACGAGTAACATCAAAACGGTCATGTTTTTTAATGCATCTAGCTCAGGCTGTCTTGACATCATTAAAATGAAATTTTCTCTCGCTGTTGTTTTGCGTACGAGGAAGAGCCAGTTTCTGTGGAAATTCAGTCACTTTGAGAAACCACAGTCGAAGTTAGGAAACGCTTCGGAATGAAATAAATAATGCGACTGTGAAATTAACAGCAGAAGCATAGAACTCATACTCATACTGTGGGTTTTGTACTAATACTACTGTCCTAGCTCAATGGGCCCGCAGGGCTCTCATGGTGGGATGTTTAGTCTCTGATTATATTCCTATGATCCATCCTGTTTGGTCTTAGACGTCGGTAGATTTGACAAATGTTCCTTTCTCACCAGTCTACTGGAGAAGACATGTTGCCATCAGGTCATAAAAATCGGAGACATGACAGAGAAATTTTGACTCAAGGTCTTGTCTTTGAATTCCACTGCGTAAGTAGAAGCCCATCTGGTTGGTCCATCTGAGAGCACAAGATGATCTCATGTTTAGTGGAAGATAAAATTGAGTAATAAAAACTGGCAATTTAAGAAAATGTTAGCTCTACTTTTTTCTGAATAAGTGTTATTGTGTCAACCTAAATGCCATGCCGTCCTCTTGTTATTACTGAAACACACAGGCTCTGTTTGTTTCCCCGCATGTAGGTGTTTGTAAGGGATTTCCTACACTCTGTGGCACACCTAAACAAATGCCTGTGATGGAATCCCTGTCCTGATTTAGGCTATACAGACAGCTTTCCTGCATGTGACCCAGCAGCCTGAGAGTGACTCAGTAGAATTACTGGAATTCATTGGGACATTTCACCGCACACAATCCTGTCTAGAAAGAAAAAAGGAAAACTCGGTGCGGTGCCAACAAACTCTAGTTGGTTCGTAGATGGAGTCGGAGCAGAGATAAGCCGATTGCTGAAAACAGACTGCAATGTGATCTCCCGGTTCAGGGCTGGGAAAAAATGGGAAGAGGGATTCTGGTGCATGAATGGCGCAGTTTGAATGAATGTGAGAGGCGCATAGCTGTGCAGCGGTATTCCTGCTGCATGTTGGAATTCTTCTCAGTGGCTCCCAGAGAGCGGGGAAGGGGAGGTGTGTCCCTGATTTTTGTGTTAAATATAAGAGCAGCGTGTCATTCAATCAAGATCCTTCAATAAACCCTCCCATCTGCCTCCAGCTGCCTGAAGGAGTCTCAGGGCTGCAGCTTACTTTTTCTTTATCCAACTGTCTGGAGATTATTTTCTCAATTCACTAGCTTGGGGCTATAAAACATCAGAAAATACTCAACTTCCAATCAGGCTAATTAGTGACATCAAATCAGCCCAAAACTGAAAGATATTTTTTTCATTATTGCATAAAAAAGAAAAGCAGCAATTCCTCATAAGAAGCTTGAACTGGGGATTATTTGGCCTTTTATGCTTTAAAAATGACTTCAGCAATTGATAGATTTTCAATAGTTGCAGATTTATTTTAATATTGTTTATATGTCAAGGTTACCATCTTTATGTATTTGATTCTATGTGTTCATGTGTGCAGCTCTGTTTCTCTGCAGTTTGTTTTACTGTGTGAGTATGTTGTGGAGCTTCTCACCCAAACTTGGCTCAGAGGGACATTACAGCGTGTTTTTAACAACCGTTCTAATATAATCAATATGTTAATTACAGCTTTTCTTCTCAGATGACGCTCTGGCAGTAAATCATGTTGGAAAACCGACTCCCAAAGGTCTTCATCTCCGACTTTTATTGCGACTATGCATGATTGTCAAACTAGCCGTTGCATTTAAGTCCATAAAACTGTCCTTGTAACTTTATTTACCACTCGCTTTTATCATGAAGTCGTGACTATTGTCCTGATTTTAAATCCTGTGACTCCAATAGGATGTATTGAAAAATGGCTCCACTGACAATGCCCTGCCTCTACTCTGAGCTCCGAGCGTCACAAAGCGGGAGCGTGTTCACTGCTGATGTTGCATTCCAGCTGGAACAATCCCACTGTTTTCCAGACCCCAAAGTGGACGCCTAAATTGGACAACACCCCCCCC